>JAAAIY010000022.1:172975-197233 GCA_016098105.1 Actinomortierella wolfii
AAAAAAAAAAAAAAAAACTATATGGAGATTTGGATAGCAACATTGTCACAGCTACTAGGTTGCGACTAATCTTGACCATTTAGCTAATGACCTTGAGCGATTCGGATCCTTACTCCGATGTCGTACTTACAGAAGGATGTGGACTGGCCATTGAGCATGGTCTCATGTATCAGTGTGATACCATTGACGAACATAGTTGATCAAGGACTCTAAAGAGACCATCGCCTTTCGAAAGTGGTATACCATCCTTGTATACCTTACCGAGGTTAATGATATTGATCGAGAAAACTTTGATCAAGCTATGCCCAAAGGGCAGACGGAGCTATCTAGAAGCTATTCAAGTGCGTTGTTTAGTCCTGTTTCTCAGGATAGGAATTAGATCACCTTCTCTGAGCAAGCGATGCCAAATCGCCTGGGACACTCCCTCTGCAGAGACATTGATATTCACGTGAAGTAGCAAGCTCTGAAAATAAACTGTTGATGAAAGAGTAGGGGACTGGTAGTGGAGTCAAGCATCCACGTTGGCAGATCTGTAGTACGCACATTGTGGATCTTCGAAATTGCCAGCGGAGACGTATCGCGATACTAGGTGTTCTTCAAGTAGACCCTGGTACAGTGCCAGAATAGAGACAATAATGGGGGAAGCGATGAGCTCATTACTAATGTTGGAAGGTAGGGTGATCTCCATGCTGCATGTTGGTGCGACTTTGTGCACAGTTCCGCGCTGTGCCCTATAAAGTACAACCTTGACATTGAATTTTGACCCTTAATGTGTGAGTGTGGATGACAAAAAAAGAATACCACAAGTATCGCAGCAGGCCGCAAAGTTTCTCCAACTCGACCTTCTTCTCTTTCCCCTCTCACCTCCTTTCTTTCTCCGCGCAACACCTACAGAACAAACACCATGGCTACCAAGCGAATTATGGCAGTACGTGTCATGTGTGATGCCTGAAGTCGTCCACCCTCGGCCCCCTCCTTCCTCTTCTCTTGGTGACCCCATGCCTTGCCCTCGCGAAATCATGCTCAGCCAAGTCAAGCTCATGTGCACGAATGAGTTGCCACCATTTCACTAACCTAACGTCACTCCTTTGTCTTTTCTCGTCTTGCAATAGGAACTCAAGGGCCTTCAGCAGGCTCCCCCTGCAAATGTCAGTGTGAACATGGTGGGCGATGACCTTTTCCATTGGCAAGGTAAATGGGCAAACTTCGTACCACGCGTCTGTAGTAACCAGGGGATATCGTGAATACAACACACTTTTTGGCCGTGTTTGGCTGGATCGATTATGAATGGGTATCGTTGTCCATTGGAGATTGCTTTCGGTACCAAATGCCAAGTGGAATCTCCTTCATTATCTCTTTCGGGGGAGGGATGACTTTCTCGCCACTTTTAACAATGATCTATTGTTACTGGAGCCGTTCGTCTCGAGTGTGGCGAAGTAGATGATGGTGGCGGACACAGGCCACAGGCCGCAGTACAACATTCGACTTTCATGTTTGGTTGAGATAACGTGTTCTAACTAGAGTTTCGCTTATCAACAATTACAACAACACTGCATTCGCCCTCTTGACTTCCTTCTCCATACCAATAGGTGAACTCACAGGCCCTGTACGTATTCTTAAATCTTGATTGACAACATGAGCCTCGAAGAGTCATTAGAGGTTATTTCTAACCACCACCATCACCCTTGCCTTGTTTCTTTGCCTTCCCCCTTCTTAATAGAGTGACACTCCTTATAAGGGCGGATCGTTCAAGATTGACATTGCATTCCCTACCGACTACCCATTTAAGCCCCCTAAGGTAACAAGCCGTCATATTGGAGATGAGTTGATTGATCTTTTTTTTTGTGGTCTTTAACCAATTGACCGTTTTTCTGTCTTGTTGTGATAGATCAAGTTCCTCACCAAGGTTTACCACCCAAACATTGACGAGGAAGGAGCTATCTGCGTAGCATTGCTGAAGAGTGATCAATGGAAACCTGCAGTGAAAATGACCAATGTGCTTACAGCCTTGGTGACTTTACTCGAGCAACCAAACCCAGAGGATCCTCTAATGACAGATATTGCAGAACTGTACACCAAGGACTACGCCAAGTTTGCGAAGACCGCCAAGGAGTACACCAAGAAGTATGCCAACTAAAGATATGAAAAAATACGGGAGAGGCACTGTAAGTGCTGTCTCTCGTGGTGTATAGTCATCCCACATACTCGCGTGTATGTTGTTTTTTCTCTATGTTTACTTGCCGTATAGGCAATAGAAATGTACATTCGAGTTTCATCTTGCAATAATCATGCTCTCCATACATTGTTGAAACAAAGATGGTGGTCTAGTCAAGATTAGAAAGAGTGGGGAGGCTAGGTCCTGCTTGGTACCATATCGAAGTGGGTGGTAGAGCCCTATCCATAGTATAGACCGTGCCGGCATTGTTTATAGACCGATATGTTTCCGGGCCAATGATGTGGCATGTGTAAACAGGATAACGAACGGTGCCTGGGCATGATGGTAATAGTGGTGGTGGTGATAACATACTCGACGAATCTGAGTCTTGTTGGTTATCAAAATAAGAGGACGGAGTCGACGAAAGACCTTGGAATTGTTCGCTCTCGGGAAGAACAAGAGTCTGACGAGGGAGTAACCCTTCGCCCTCCCTCCCTGGTGGAGCCTTCATGACCAAATGTGCACGCATGCGTGGCACTGACGAAGTTGGGTATTCGTAGCCATTGGTGATGATGAGCTGTGCCAACCGACGAATCCATTCGTTCTCTTCCTTCTGCGATAACTCTTCCTCCACGAAGTGTCCATTATGAACTGGAACCATTGTGGGTTGTAAAATGCCGGAAGAGATTGATGATGACGCTGTTGACGATAAACAGTACGACAAAGGTTGAATCGGACCCACATTGATATGGTAGAGCTCCTTGGGTGTTGACAGCGTGCTGCCGAGGATAAATGCTACAGAGATGACCAGCATCTCACTTGACCTTGTTTCGGCGCGTCGCCTTTGCTCTCGCATTACGGCATCTCCAAGTGCGGTGAACATTTCTTCTGTCGGCCCCAGGAACTAAAACAATTGGATTAAAGTGCTTCGGGATAAGCTACTTGTAACAATCTCATAAGTGTAGTGCCATAACTCTTTTTCTGGAATTGTTTGCATGCGGATCAAACTTTTTTGTTAATAAGTAGACAAACAAGATCTTACTCCTTCCAATTTTCTGATCAAGGCCACGTTCGCAGTCGGATTAGAGTCCAGATTGCCTGAGCGTACACCAGATTGGCAATTATCATGATGATAATGGTTCATCTTTTGCCGCTCTTGATTCAATGTACGCTGTAAAATTTGCCAGGTGGTTGGAATCTGACCACGCATAAACATGATGGTCTCAATTATGGTCCGAATCATCTTTAGGGCCGTGCTTGCAGGGATTGGGCGGAAAACTTGCAAAGAAAGTGATGTCGGAGAATTAGATACTGAGGCGGTTGCCGGCACTTTGGCCACAGTTGATGTCGTAGTGTTTGATCCTTCTCCCTGCTTATCAGAGTTGGGCTGTTGTAGTGGCGCTGAGACATGTGGCGCATTGCTTTGGCTCGATAATTGCGCTACTGACACCTCTGTTAGTGCGTGCGATTCCCTACTCGACTGAAATGTTGACTCTTCCGTAGGCTCGGATGTGTGTTCATGTGAATTGTATTCCACATGGCGATAATCGAGTCCAGACATGATTCAGTCATGAATGTAGTAAAAACGCAGGAGGACCTACTGGAGGTTTTGAAGGCAAATAGCAGGTGCTTGACGCGCACGTGACCTCATCATGTAGAGTTTGTATGGCTCTGAAACAAACCGTTACAATACCGCAGTCAACATTCAGTTACACCTCCGTATTCTCTTCCGCCTTTCCTTATCTCCCCTTCAATAACACACCTTTGATATTCGAATAAACCTCTAAACAAATGGGTATAGGGCTAATGGAACTGTTAAGTGGGCGCTCCAAGAATACAGCTGAGGTGGATAACTCATCGGAGAATTCATAGCCAAATGCCTATCGAAGAAGCAGACTTTTATAACTTTTACACATTTGAAAACACCCCTATTTGTACATTTGCCGGTTTGAAAGATTGTTTGACTTGCCGAGAAGTAGCCTAACTCTTCCGTCTACAGTCACCCCAGCTTAGACCCTGATCTTTACAGAGAAACCCATGAGCGATAAAAATGGAGAAACCGAGGGCGACAGGCGTAGGGGGTGATGAATGTATTTTATGGATAGTGTCGCCGATGTAGGTGTGTTTCGTTATATTACATAACAGGGATTCGTGCAATATATAGACCAAATATGTTGCAAAGCCTTCAAAGAGTTACAATTCTGACCATCACTCCACTGATACACGATTGCAAAACCACTACAGGAAAAAGTGTGGAAGTGAGGAAAAGTACGTATGTATGGTGATATAAAGAGGGGAAGTCAGAAGTGTTTTCTCAATACCTTTTGATCATACACTTTCATCAACCAAATTCATTTATCCTAACCACTCCTCTGGAGCAGAAACGAAAGTTCTTGTGTATTACGAGAATATTTATCATTTTTGGTGGTATATTGCGCTCTTGCAGACGCTCTTGGTAGCTCAAGTGTATTTTTACTGGATAGAAAAAAGTGTATGATCTTTTGTCTACGCATCTATCCTTCCTTCTCATGTAACTCCTCTTTCCTTTTTGAAAACACAAACTTTACATCTTAAAACATAAGGAGCCATTTCTGTGGTGCCACCACGAGTATAATACAACATAGAACTAGTTCAAATAGTTTTCATGACGTGTGGTTTATAAGAAACTGTCCTTTTTCCAACTGCGCTTCCTCACTATGTTTCATCCGCAAGTCTCGAAGCATTTGGGGTGTGGCGCCCTTTCACATAGTACGATGGTCGGTATCTCTGGCTTTTTCCTGCCCGATTTTCTTCGTCAGTCCTGAATAGACTTTGCTGTCAGCACAATTATATCCTATTCCCAAAATAGTCATCAAAGAAAATCAAGGTTTAGTTAGCGGATCTACAGATGGATACCAAGGAGTAAAGGCTTTGGTATTGCTACTTACGCGTGCAAACTTCAGAGGACCGATAGCAAGACACAGGTGTAGCTGAAGACTGTTTGTTGGAAGCTCGATAACGTTACAGATTGCGCTGCAACACCAGTAGCTTCATCATGCATGGCAGTTTGCGCTTGCTTCCGTCTTGATGAATGTCTCTGGTCCGGTCTTTCTTAATCTCAACCACGAATAAAGGTAGGCCATCAAGTTCTGTGAAATAATCAGGAAAATACAACTCTTCGTACCCAAGGGGAGTAGAGAGTGGGTCGGGGCTCGCCTTCAGCTGTTTAGAAATGAGTGGAATGTGACAGGGACTTTCGATAGCAAATGGCTATAATTTCTATTACATGAAGACCACTATGTGCGGCTCCTCTTGTATGACAGCGACAGATTAGTATAATGTATAAGAGGGAGAAGGGTATCAGCAACACCACGCAAGTCGACATACCAGAGAAGGATTACGTCCCTATCTCCAACAACGCGACGTATAACTCCTGTCCATATCTTTTGCGTGTAGGTATCTTCATTCTGTGCCAGAATATGCGAAGGAGTAGGATGAGAAAAGACTTGTTTCCAAAGACCTGGTCTTTCAGTGTATGATGGAACGATGGAAATGAAGATCTCTTCTTCTTTCATGGCTCTGCTTCTCACATTTATTTTGCTTCTCGATACGTGTGAACAGCTGTAAATATGGAGCAGTCGACAAGAAACACTAGCTCGGCAGCTGTCGCTTGAGGCACGGTTACATGTAGAAGGGGCTCGGAAATAGCTGTCAGAAGGCACTTCTTCAATGGCTCCAATCAAAGATGAGATTGAGTGTTCTAGTTTCACACAAACGTTGAAAAATGATCCCCTTTTGCACGTTAGTTTCGACGTACAACTCACTTTAAACGCGCAGCCCATGCGCAGACCCGTCGCCACATAAGGTTCAATTCCAACACAACAAACATGAAATATGCGCATGCTTAGAAATCATAAACACTCCACTTAAAGTTCAATTCCGACGCTTTTTGCCACCAGACACCACACGTTCATAAAGCAATCGGCCAGGGACCAAAGCATTCACTTAGACCTCACACCCTTGACTCTCCACAATTCCCATACACAATCATACTATCATACTATGCCTCCAATACGACGAAAAAACAACAGAATCGACGACAGCACCAGAGCAAGGATCATCCAACTTGTCACACAATATGGCAAGAGTATGGCATCTGTCGCCTCGAGCCTCGATCTTCCATCCTCCACTGTCAGAACCATAATAAACACCTACTTTCGCACCAACCGCACCCACAAACTGTCCAGAGGTGGCAACCGTCGAAGCGCTATCCAGGAAGAGCACATCAATTTCCTCACCGAACGAATGGATGAATTCTCCGGCAGCACTCTTGAATGGCTCACCAAGAAGCTGAACGACCACTTTAACATACAACCTCCTCTCGCCGAACGCACTGTCCAAAAGGCCATCAACAAACTCACCATCTACACACTCAGGCCGATGAGGGCCGATTCTGAAAGATACAACGATCCCGAGAGAATCGCCGCTCGGAGGGAATGGTGCAGGATGGTCAAACGTGGCCCCGGAGACATGAATCATTTCATCTTCATCGATGAAGCTGGGTTCAACTTACACATCACCCGCAATATGGTCGCACCTCTGTAGGCAGGCGTGCTTCCCAAGTGGCTCCCTACAACTGTGGCCCTCACCATTCCCTCCTGATCGCTGTCGATAAGACTGGAATTGTCGCGCACCACATCAAAGAGCAGGTCTATAACGAAACAACTTTCATCAATTTCTTGCGCGACAAGCTTTTCCCAGCGCTAGGAAATGAACATCGCTTCCTCGTTATGGATAATGCCAGATTCCACACCACGCAGATGGTCAAGGACATCATCCGGGAGGCCGGTCACACCCTTCTCTTGCTCCCTCCATACAGCCCTCATCTCAACGCATCAGAGTCTGTGTTCAATAGTGTCAAGACTAACATCCGCCAGGAGGTGGTCGAGCGAGAGACTCTATATGGTCATCTTACCAATTCCTTGGCACAGATCACAGATGTCATGGCGAAGGGATGGATTCGCGAGGTCAGACATCACTTTCAGACTGCACTAGAAGGCAGGAAGCTTGGCCGCCTCTACAATGTCCATCAAACCCTCCCAGAGGGATATGAAGACTCATATGATGAGGGCTGGGTGGTTGAACCAGACATTTTGTTCGAACAAAAAGAAGATGAGGAGGCAGAGGTGGTCGGGGTTGAGGACGAGGAAGCGAGGGAAGAGATTCCGTTTGAAATGAGCTCTGACGAAGATAATAACAACCAGGAAGATGTCCAACCGTTCATTCGTTGCAATTACTCGCCTCTGAGCACACGGTCAAGAAAGCAACGTTTTTAAAGATAGTAATAGTGTTTTCCGATAACAAGAATGAGTGGAAGAAGTTTGCGGGGTAGAGTAAAACAGAAGGGGGAAGTGCGACGTGAAACTCCATATTTGCGTGCTTTGATTTCATGTTGGAGTGTTTTTAACGTTATTCACCAATCTACTGAACAAAAAGGATGATAAATGCTACTACTACTTACAGGAGATCGGACGCGCCAGTAATTCCGCTCTGTCTTCCCATATGAATATCGCGACGAGCGTTCATCAGTATCTCCAAATCATTGGTGAATGGGTCGTAAAAATGGGATGTATGTTTTGTGAGCTAATGTATGCCCAACGTATGTGACATCCACCGCCTTATTAGGGCTTGATGGGTGTTATTATGGTGCTGGATGGTAAGATAGAAAGAAGTTGATATGTTTTCTACAAAAATTCGCAAAATATAAAGGGAAGCGGAAAAACAGCCGGCGGCTGAAGCACACCACCTACGAGTTTATTATATGATGCAGTATCATGATCCTGCACACCTCTCGTATTATATTGGAGAAAATACCGATGTCATATATTAAACAATGTATCTGAAAGTCTATCACTAAGAGTAGTTTCTCCAACTCGTATTTTCCGCTTGCCACTGACCAGGCCGATATGTGTGGAGAGAATTATAAATGCTAACATATGCGCATTCTTTAAGAGAATCATGAGCCAGATCGTTCTTCTATTTCCAGCCAAGAAAGCTCCAATTTGGGGTAACACGTGGGCATACATACGACAATAAAAATATACAAGTGCTCAGTATCATACAACATACACTTTTCCATGTTTTCATCCATGAAGACATTGTGCCTAGCCCAACTAAGTGGTCGATGGATTTGAAGTCGATGGAGGTGAGACATGATCGTGTCGAGGAAATGAAGGAATCAGCGAAGTCGTTCCCATTTACTGATGAAAACTCGATCCAGGAATGCGACTTTTTTTAATGGGTCTTGGTACTTCTGATTCATCAGCAGTGCCTTCAGCGGATAGTCTTTTAGGCTGAACAAACTTCTGCGGTTAAGCAAACGCGCGAGTGAATGCGTAATGTGTGCTGCACTAGCACTTTTCTCATTTGAGTGTAATTGACTGATATACAGAATATATTTGGGAGTCTTGGTGTGTAATGACAGCAATTTGACTACTCACAAAGGAAGTAATGCGATCTACTATTCAAACCTCCTCCAGCTCTCTAGTCAAAGCGCTTCCTTCAATTCGGAACTGGGTGACATTTTGTCCACGGAGATCATATTTTCGCTGTCCCAGTAACCTCTCATGTTGTCGCTGTTGAGCCAATTATTCTGTATGATCATCCCAGAATTTTGACTGGTGTTTATTTCCGGCAAGATCTGAGCGAGTTGTCGATGTTGCGACAAATCTACTTATCGGATATCACAAAGGCCTCGAACCACTCTAGCACCTGGCGCGTGAGTTGTCGGCGAATGGAAGATGTCACCTCCTGATGCCTGAAGTATGATAGTGGATCGTACTCAGCATGCGCTTTGCTCATGAAGTTGTCGGCACAGGGCTTGTCGCTGTCAAAATCAATTCTCCACGCCTTGGTCATTGTGGAGGGATTGTAAGCAGAAGGCAGGGAGTGAAGTCGCCAGGAATTTCCTGTTAAGTAACGCTCGTCAAGCCAAGGAAAGAGTGAGGTTTGATTAGAGAGATCATGTGATGCTACGTCGTAAGAATGCATTATATAAACTTGTACATTAAAAGGTGTTAGGTAACACTGCCCAAACAGACGCTGACCGATTTTTTGGTCGTCCAGCGTATATAAAGAATCCACGGGCCACCCGAAAGCAGAGTTATATGGACTACTCGTCGTGTGGCGGGCATACCAAGCTGGGAGGAATGTATATAAATCCTAAAGCAGTCTGGCTCGAACCCTCCATTATCCTCACACTAGAGAACACTACGTGCAGCAGACGCTGATCGATTTTTGGGCCGTTCAACGTATATAAAGAATCCACTCCCCACCCGAAAGCAGTGTATATGGAATGCTGTCGTGTAGCCGGCATACCGAGCTGAATGGAATGTACAATTCCTAAAGCAGCCTGGCTCGGACTCTCCATTATCCTCACACTAGAGAACACTGCATATAGCAGACGCTGACCGATTTTTGAATCGTCCATCGTATATAAAGAATCAACCGTCCACCGAAAACTCATCATATGGACTACTATTCGTGTGACGAGCATACCGAACTGGGAGGATTGTATATAATTCCGAAGGCAACCTGGCTCGGACTCTCCATTGTCCCCACACTAGAGAACACTGCATGTAGCAGACGCTGACCGATTTTTGAGTCGTTCAACGTATATAAAGAATCCACCCTCCACCCGAAGCTCATCATATGGACTACTATTCGTGTATCGAGCATACCGGACTGGGAGGACTGTATATAATTCCTAAAGCAGCCTGGCTCGAACCCTCCATTATCCTCACACTAGAGGACACTGTTTGTAGCAGGCGCTGACCGAGAACATTTCGTCCAACGCTTATAAGTCATTCACGGGCCAACCGACAAATGAGTCGTTTGGAGGGCATACCGGTCTGAGGGGAAGATGAACATTTCATGATTCCAAGTCAGCCGGCTCGAATGACCCAATGCTACCTTACACCAAAAAAGCAGAAAGAGTACTTACCGTCGATTGCGAAGCATTGATGGCATGGAGATAGGGAGAGAAATGAAGAAACGCGAAAAGTTTATTTCCTTGCCCAACCCATGGAGGCTTGTGCACTATCAAATAAGAAATTGGCTGGGGGGGGCACTCCTGCTTTCTGTCCACAACCACATCCAGCCGTCATGACGAACAAAACTTTGGGAGCTGGATGGATATTTAACATTGACAGCGATACACCCAGCACTGACTACTTCATGGCACATGGCTAAGATGCCTGCTGGTTGCCATACTAGAAAAGCTAGTAAAATAATTGGTGGCGAGGCTCTGTATTTCCAGCGTGGCATTGAAACCTTCCCAACTCGCGAAACCCTTGCATGTTGATTGGTGGCTTAGACAGATCTGGACGGTATAAAAAGGCGAGCGTTCGCACTCATCTCATCGTTCGTTCGCATTTCTCGTCTTCTGCTCGTCCATTATTGTGTTTGGCTGCTTTGTTGCTTGCTCTGTTCTGACATTGACCATACACAACCCGAACGGACAGGCTCCTCCTTCTCTTTGACCACTTGAACAGGCGCCAAACGTCCTTCCTCATTTTCCGAATCTCGTCCACCTTTCCCCCTTGTTTTTCTGATTCGTCATCACCTTAAGTGCTGCGGGTGTGCCCTTTTGTTCGTCTTCCATCAACGAATTCTCGACTGTCTGCGTTGTTCACGGCTCACATTTGGTCGCACAACGCATTACATCGTCCCTATTCCTTGCTACATTACCTATTGTCTCTTTAATACTTCATCATGGATGAGCACGGTATGTTCACGTTTGGATTCTCTGATCCTAATTTGCCAGGGGCGACGCAATGAGCGAAGGTTACAGACATATCCACGCCTAACCCCTAACAAAACGCCATTTTTTTCACGCGTAGGATACTATCTGGAGGAGGAAGAAGAGGAAGCCATCACCCAGGAGGACTGCTGGACGGTCATCTCTTCCTTCTTCGAGGAGAAGGGTCTGGTCCGACAACAGCTGGATTCGTTCGATGAGTTTATCCAGAACACAATGCAGGAGCTCGTCGACGAAAACTCGCACCTGATCCTGCAAACAGCGAGCCAGCACTCGGGAGCGGAGGGCGATGTCACCGTAAGTTGAATCTCCCGTGGCGTCTTATCTTTACCACCTTCATATGTTTTATTCATTCACTGACGCTAAGCGATACATCTCTATTGTTTTTTCGTGGTACCCTTATTAGAAACGATATGAGATCCACTTTGGACAGATCTACCTCTCTCGTCCAAGTATGACCGAGCCTGATGGTAGTACGCAACCCATGTATCCTCACGAGGCTCGTCTTCGTAGCTTGACGTACGTGCTATGATGTGCTTTCCTCTACATGACGTGTTTGCGATTTCAAATGGTTTGTGTTTTTTTATTTCGTCTAGAGGTTGGCTCAACTTGTATTTGGAAACAAACATGGATATATATCACAAATGAATAGGTATGCTGCTCCGTTGTATGTCGACATGCGCAAGTCGGTCAAGGTCGCCAACCCTCATCATGAAAAAAACAGGGACAAGTCCAATCCTGATAGCATGTTCATGGAGGAAGAGGACGCCGGCGATGGTGGCGATATGAATAAGATCTTCATTGGTCTCGTTCCCATCATGCTCAAATCAACTTATTGTATGTTAACAGGATTGAACGACTCGGAACTTCAAAAGATGAACGAGTGTCAATACGACCAAGTAAGTCTTGTTCATTTCACGTTTCCTGATACTCAAAGCGTCAGTTGGTACACGATTTTGACTCGTTATATTCAATTTTTTTTGTGTTTTTAGGGTGGTTACTTTGTTATCAACGGATCGGAAAAGGTTTTGATCGCTCAAGAGCGTATGGCAACGAACACTGTCTACGTCTTCAGCAAGCCTCCTGGCAACAAGTATTCGTACACGGCAGAAATTCGTAGTTCTATCGAGCGTGGTTCAAAGAACGCTTCACCTGTCTGGGTCAAGCTGCTGTCACGTTCATCGGAACGTATTGGCACAGGACAGACAATTGAAGCCACGCTGCCATACATCCGAGATGGTATTCCTGTTGTGGTTGTCTTCCGTGCGCTGGGTTTGGTCGCCGACCGTGACGTTTTGGAGCACATTTGCTATGACCGCAACGATTATCAGATGCTGGAGATGCTTAAGCCTTGTATCGAACAAGCGTTCGTCATTCAGGATAAGGAGGTTGCTCTGGACTATATTGGCAAGCGTGGTACAACTGTTGGTATTACCAAAGAGAAGCGTATCAAGTACGCCACGGACATTCTGCAGAAGGAGTTCTTGCCTCATGTTGGCACTCAATCGCATAATGAGACGCGCAAGGCCTACTTCTTTGGCTACATGATCCATCGTCTCTTGCTGGCTGCCTTGCAGCGCCGCGATGTAGACGATCGTGATCACTATGGCAAGAAGCGCATGGATCTTGCTGGTCCTCTTTTGGGTGGTCTGTTCAAGATGCTGTTCAACAAGCTGACTAAGGATGTCAACAAGTACCTTCGCAAGTGTATTGACTCGAACAAGGACTTTGTTTTGTCTGTTGCTGTCAAGTCCAACACCATCACAAACGGTCTCAAGTACTCTCTTGCGACGGGTAACTGGGGCGAGCAGCTTAAGGCGATGCAGTCGCGTGCTGGTGTCTCTCAGGTGCTTAACCGCTACACGTTTGCATCGACTCTTTCGCATTTGCGTCGCTGCAACACACCCATTGGACGAGACGGTAAGCTGGCCAAGCCTCGTCAGCTGCACAACACTCACTGGGGTATGGTCTGCCCTGCCGAGACACCCGAGGGTCAGGCTTGTGGTCTGGTGAAGAATTTGGCGCTGATGACCAATATTTCGGTCGGTTCACCCTCGGCACCCATCATTGAGTTCTTGGAGGAGTGGGGTATGGAGAACTTGGAAGAATTGACAGCCAACAACATTTTGGATGCCACAAAGGTCTTTGTCAACGGTGTGTGGGTCGGTGTTCATCGTGACCCTGGCAGTCTTGTCAACACACTGAAGCGTCTGCGTCGTACTATGGATATCAACCCGGAGGTATCGATTGTCAAGGATATTCGTGAGCGCGAACTGAGAATGTACACCGACGCCGGACGATGCCTGCGACCACTGTTTATTGTCCAGGATCAAAAGTTGCTGCTCCGGAAGGAGCATGTCGATGAGCTCTCACGGCCACCAATTTACCAAGAAGATGGTACCACTCTGGTAAGCAACAACTGTCTTTTCTTTGAGACTGCGCTGAAATCTTTTTCTTTTTTTCTTTCTTTCTGACACCCAATTTTTCTGACATTTAATCATCTGCTTGTATTTTGTTTGGTTTTCTAGGAACCATGGGGATGGGAAGATTTGCTTAGCAACGGTATCGTGGAGTATGTTGATGCCGAAGAAGAGGAGACGATTATGATTTGTATGACACCAGAAGATTTGGCAGAATCTCGTCAAGTCCATCACGTCCAACAGCCCAAGGATGCAGCACAGCGTGTGAAGGGTTCGTCAGCGACATCGCTCCACACATGGACTCACTGTGAGATTCACCCAAGTATGATTCTCGGTATTTGTGCCAGTATCATTCCTTTCCCAGATCACAACCAGGTATGTTTGTTACAATTGCTTTATTGGACTGTATTGGCGGTTTGCTATGACTGAAAAAAAAACTAACCAAGTCCCTCAAAACCCTCTCCTTGACTTTTTATCGGTTACAATAGTCTCCACGTAACACATATCAGTCTGCCATGGGTAAACAGGCCATGGGTATCTACGTTACCAACTACCAAGTGCGTATGGATACACTTGCCAATATCTTGTATTACCCACAGAAGCCGTTGGCAACAACTCGCTCGATGGAATATCTCCGATTCAGAGAGTTGCCAGCCGGACAGAACGCTGTGGTGGCTATTCTCTGCTATTCCGGATACAACCAGGAAGATTCGGTGATTATGAACCAAAGTTCGATCGATCGAGGACTCTTCCGTAGTTTGTACTTCCGCACATATATGGATCAGGAGAAGAAGGTGGGTATGGTCACGATGGAGGAGTTTGAGAAGCCGACTCGTGAACACGTATTGCGCCTGCGTCACGGCACATACGAAAAGCTGGACGATGATGGTTTGATTGCACCGGGCACGCGTGTCTCGGGTGATGACATTATTATCGGTAAAACCAAGCCTATTCCGCCAGATTCGACCGAGTTGGGCCAGCGCACGGGCTCGCATACACGACTGGATGCATCGACGCCTCTGCGTAGCACGGAAACGGGTATTGTGGATCAAGTCATGCTGACGACGAACTCTGAAGGTGTGAAATTTGTCAAGGTGCGTGTACGAAGCACGCGTGTGCCACAGATGGGCGACAAGTTTGCTTCACGTCACGGACAGAAGGGTACAATCGGTATCACGTACCGCCAGGAGGATATGCCGTTTACAAACGAAGGTATTACGCCGGATCTGATCATCAACCCACACGCTATTCCATCGCGTATGACAATCGGACACTTGGTCGAGTGTCTGTTGTCGAAGGTGTCGACGTTGGAGGGCAGTGAGGGTGATGCTACGCCGTTCACGGATGTTACTGTGGAGGCGATTTCGGAAGCACTGAAGAAGCATGGTTACCAGCAGCGTGGATTTGAAGTGATGTATAATGGACACACGGGCCGGAAACTGGCGGCGCAGGTGTTCTTGGGACCTACGTACTACCAGCGTCTGAAGCACATGGTGGACGACAAGATCCACTCACGTGCTCGTGGACCAGTGCAGATCCTGACGCGCCAGCCCGTGGAAGGAAGGAGTCGTGACGGTGGTCTTCGTTTCGGAGAGATGGAACGTGATTGTATGATTTCGCACGGTGCAGCACAGTTCTTGAAGGAGCGTCTGTTTGATGCATCGGACGCATACCGGGTGCACGTTTGTGACCTGTGTGGTCTGATTGCGATAGCATCATTGTCGAAGAACAGCTTCGAGTGCCGCGCTTGTAAGAATACCACACAGATCTCGCAGATCCATATCCCGTACTCGATGAAGCTTCTCGTCCAGGAGCTCATGGCTATGTCGATCGCACCTCGCATGTTTACCGTCGATTCGGCACACGAAACTGCTTAAAGAGGATGAATAAGAACGGAATAAGCTCATCGTCGTTTTTGTCTGGTTTTTGTTTAACCTCATATTCTTTGAAGACAGTTAGCCCCCCTTTTCTTATCATCCTTTTTTTCTCCCCCTCCCCCTCGCTTCTCAACCTTTGATTTTTCAATGCGTATTTGTTTTTTTCTGATTTGCACTTGTCCATGCTTGAAAAGCAGTCGGAAAATTAAAAAAAACCTGTATTTTGCCTCATTTATACTGTGCCAATTTCTGTGTTTCTGTGTTATCACACACAAGTGTGACCAGGATCATTAAATGGAAAAACATGCCTTCAAAGCTCAAGGATAGAAGAGGGTGGAAAGGGAAGGTGATGGAGAGAGATGAAGAAAGCACCACATAGTGATCTGCAGAACAGACCTCAATTCAGTCGAGTCATATTGGTTGTGGAGCATTCGGAACGTATATCAGAGGCTGAGAAAGCGCACATCTTACATCTTAACAGCCCTTGACACTGTCCATCTCATCTGAAGAAGCAACATATTCCATATTCGCACCAGAAGTAACTATGGTTACTGGTGAGTGTGCAGCTGGCGAAGAGTTGGGGTTGGAGTTTCAGTGGCTGCCTGAGTTGATGGACTGGCAGATCATAGAGATGGAAAACAAAATACAGGATTTGCCAACGAGAAAAGCTTGAAGATGTTGTTGACACAACCAGCTTGAGATTGTAAGCTGGACAAGGAGAATGGGGAAAGAGGAGTCTGGCGATACGATGAAGCTTTTGAAAAGTACAGCTATAGGTTGTTTACTCGAAAGAGAATCGCTGAATAATACAACGACAGTGGGAGAATATCTACTGGTCATACCAAACTCTGATCAGGACTGTGGGGTTCATTGGCAAAATACTTGACTAGGGCTACTACACCATGGAAATTGCAGAGATGGCATGCTTGTAACGCGTCCATTGAATACATAATATAGAAGAGCGGAAAATGAATGTTCCAGTCACTGGACAACTCCTTGAGCAAGTACAAATGTCCAATCGACCAGTACCTGGTCAACTGGGGCACTGCTCCTTATATACTGACGGGGCTAAATGGAACGACAAACGCCACCGATGTGGCTTGTAAAACTTGTGAGGTGTGGAGCCAACTATGTTGGCTCTCGACCTGATCTTTCTCACATAAGCAAGTCGAAGCAAAAATTCCGAGAAGGTTACCAATATAAATGGATATAGATCTCCTTTTTTCTTCTTTGAATGATTCTTTCCTTCCCCCTCCTGTCCACACTACCTCCCTCCGCTCAACATCAACATTGCTACCTTCCCCCCCCCCCGATTTCCTTAATATATCCTTGACTTCGTATTTTGTGGAAGAGCATTCAAAACGGACTTCGGTCATTAAAAAAAAATGCCGGCTCCAGCTTTTCATACAAACTATTATCGTAATCTGTTGGCCATCCACGACCACCTGCGCCACGAACTGCGCTCAATACGCAAGACGCTTCCCACAATCACGCAGCCGAGCGCAGCCAAGGCTGTCTGCCGCAACGTGCTCCAGTTTTGTGATCACTTGGAGCACCATCATGACCTGGAAGAGGCCGTCGTTTTTCCCGTGTTCAAGACGGTGACAGACATTTCCCACTGGGACCACTCACACAAGTCATTGTTTGCTACACTTCAGCGGTGTCGCGATCTGGCCATGACAACCATCAAGGGCGATGCCAAGGACTTTGAAACGAATCAGAAGCAACCCTTGATCGAGAAATTGGAAGACCTGAGCGATATTGTCCTCCCACATTTGAGGGACGAGGAGGTTCTGAGTCACCCTGATGCAACCATCAAGTTTTGGCCCACAGAACGCGATATGCGACGAGCGTTCCCATGGATGGGTTAAAAGCGTGAAAAAAAGAGTATGTCATAATGTAGAAGTGGGAATACCATTTTGATTGAGAGTGCTTTAAAAGCACATTGCCGTTTCTTCCCATGCTTATTCGTCAAAATCTTTAAATACCATGTAACAATAAAAAGTAAGAATGTGCCTTGATCATAGCACGTAAAAAAGAGTACAATATTAGAGGATGAGTACAAGGGCTATATGAAATAAAGGACTAGTACCCATTTGCTAGGGAACTAGGACGTAACTGCCACAAATGACCAGTGAAAAAAATGATCGAAGTAAGTGACAGCATCCAAATATTTATGATCCTTCTGGTGCAGGGTTGTGGGCATGAGTGTTGATCGATTTGATACCCGACGTAGGGTCGACAGGAGAATCTACCGCTGGTGAAACCACCCTTTTGTGGACTTCAAAGGTCATCTCTTCCATCTCTTCGACTTCGATCCCATCATCTTCGTCTCCTGCTTCCTCCTCATGCTCATCTTCAGCATGTTGCTCTACCTCCTCTTCTTCATCCTCACTCCGCACGTCTTCACTGTTCTCGCCTCTGAGGACCTTTGAGACGACACGGAAGATGAGCATCAGCCAAAAGATCAAGACACAGTAGAGCGCAATCAGCAAGAATAAGAAGCCGTTGAGGATGCCCTCTGTGAAGAAGAGTCCACGAGATGGATCCCAGCCCATCTCGGCGTGAATCATGGGCTCCGTCCAGGCAGAATAGATGATCTTGCCAAAGTAGTAGTGGCGCGAGGCAATCCAGGTAATGACAAAGAAAACAAAACCGACATCGGCGATCTGATCCTTGTGCATATACTTGAGCATCTTGCAGGCAGCGAGCACAATGTCGGAAAAGTCCATAGCGCAAAGGACAGCATGTCCGATCGAGGTCAGATTAAACGAATAACTGAATCCCACGAGCAAGCAGGTGATGATGTGATGGATCAAAAACTCCAAAAAGTCTTTGCGCCGCTTCTCAATGCCAATCAAGGCCAGGAGCAACTGCTGCAACCAGAAGGCAAACTGAATCAGATAGTACCACTTGAACGTCGGGCTTAGCAGCGTCTTTGGATAGTCGAGCCAGAACCACCTTGTGTCGCCCCAATATGGAGAGTAGTAAAGCTGGATCATGCCAAATGTCCACATGCAGCCATCGTACAAAACCAACCAGCCTGTTATTTAGATGAAATAGATAATGCACAAGGGAATTAAAAAAGATTTCAGAAAACAAGTATGTCGTCAGCACAGCAGAACTATTTTGAGAGCTAAAGGACATTTGGATGTGGAATGATCGGGAATATTTTCTCCAGAAGAGGGAATTTGAAGGAGGGTGACGGAGGGACAGGGCGGGGATAGAAAAGTAGAAGGTCCAAGCTCAAAATCTTACCTTGCTCAGCAAACCGAAGAAGCTTGCCTTCCCGAATCTGCTCTTCCTTGGTGGTCCCTTTGGCCTTGGTGCTACCCTCCGAAGCTGTCTTCTCATGCTGCACTGAATGCTTGCTACTGCCGTTCATTGGCCCTTGGTGCTGCTGCTTTTGGTGGTGCTGGTTCTTGTGAGTTTTCTTGGTCTTATTGTTCGGTTTCTGGCCAACGTTAAAGTAACGACCAAGTGGAATGTAAAAGTGTGTCATCACGCCTTCACGCAGGCCTGTCCAGATCATGATCCACAGCAAGACCATGTACATGTCATCCCAGCCCTTGCCATACATCAGCGTCTCTCTGCCAGTGTCAGGGTCGATAATCCGTGTCTCGTATTGCAGGGTAAAGGCCTTGCCAATCCATGAACTGGCTTGATAGGGGACCGGTGAACGTGGTTCGCCTGTCGAAGACGACCACAAGAATGGCGGGATCAGTGCGGTCAATCTGCTCACCCAGTCAATGGATGTCCATGGCGTGTTTGGCGAGGAGAGTAGAGTCTGGAAAATGTGTGCACCCAACATGGCCATGACAATGGCAGTCGATCCCTCTAGCTGGTATTTGGTGACAAGTGTTGCCCACGAGACCGATGGCGATTTGGATGGCGGTGGTGTTGGATCCCTTCCTCGTGCTGGGTCGTGATGTGAGATACGCCGGTGATCGTAGTGAAATGGCTGGCCTGTCGCTGGGTCGATGCTCCCCTTCCGGCGAAGCGAGTTGGAGCGCTCTCGGGCCGACATCCGAGGCGACTGGGTATCCTTGGTCATTCGAGAGCGAGAAGCTTGGAGAGTGGCGTGCAAGAGGAGGGTGAGGAGAAGGAGGAGGAGAAGGAGAGAGATAAGGAAGAGGAGAAGGGGAAGGAGGAAGAGTGGGTGAAGAAAATAAAAAAAAAGAGAAAGGAGAAAAAACAGAAAAAAATAGCAGGGCCTTGGTGTAGGATTTAAGACATCAAAATAAAAAAATGATGTGAGAACCACGTTGGGTTCTGTGGGATCGCCTGAGACACAAAAACGTTGTATATTTCTCCTCCCCTCCTCTCCCTCTGCAACCTGTTGCTCACTGCGCAACAACATCAATCGGAGATGGAGTTGTGGACGACTAACCCGCCCTTATTGTCCATATACCCCGCCTCCTCTCCCTCCTCACGTCACCTCCCCCTCCACCTTCCTCACCTCGATTCACACCTGATCTTCCTTGACCGTTCCCTCATGAAGCGAGTCCCTTCTAATCCATCCTGTGTCAGGCTAATATGTTTGTTCCTGTTAAAGGAGATTTGGTTGGTGCTCGTTTTCGTCTGTTCACAGGGACAAGAGCACTTTAAAGATACCCACACTGGAGCGGCTTAACTTTTTACCTCTCTTGCTCTCGCCCGAGTCAATTCTTCTTTAACCCCTTGTTCTATCCATCCAAAGGGCAATAGAAATGATCGAAGCACGGCCTTTATTTCCTCTTGATACCTGTAGTCTATAGCCAAAGACGGGTAAACACCACAAGCAGAGTGGGGACGAGCGGCTGTTTCTGTTGAATTCCAGTCGATAGTATGCGTCCTACGTACCGACGTACAAGATTCCTGTTTTATATCGTCGCCAAGTGGCCTTTCGTGGCGCAGTGGAGGCAATACCACGGATGGTACCTTCCTCGGAGGAATGAGTCAAAGGGATCACAAGACGATTACGGTGGAAGGATCGTAGACAAACAAGGATGATACATAGTAGTAGTAGAAAGAAGAAGGAAGGTGGGATAGGGAAGGCCAAAGGGTTGTGGGAGGGGAGGGGACAAGAATGAGAAAAAAAAAACGCGGAAACAGCAAGAGGGCTAGGCAATTCTTTGTAGTACCGACATTACGTGTACATTGGGCTTAGTGCTCCTGTTATCTGCATGAGAGCAGCAACGGAAAAAAAAACGTTCTCGACCAACTCCTCGAGTCCCTTTTAGCGTTTAAGCACGACAAAAACCTCTCTAACCTGTAGCCTTTGACTGTGCCCAAAAGGGAACCCTTGATACTTTCCTCCACAGCGCCAACGTCGCACATGGCGTGCATGCGCCACTTAAACTCTCTTAGTGTCGCCAGCTGTGCTGGCCCAATTTTAGGGATTTTGAACATTTCTATATATCAAAAACATCAGCCCATTTTCTCCTGTAGGTCATTTCTATTCTGCCATATTTTGACCGAGATTCTCCCATGTCACACAATTCGAGTGGCGTGAGCACATTGCCCACCACAAAGGGAAACAAGGTTTTCCTGTAGACCCTTTCCAGGCCACTTCCAGAAAATATTCCAAGCATGAGGGGCAAGGCAACCATACAGGTCTGCAGCAGGTTTTATGGTCTTCAAAGCAAAAAAGGATGGTGAAAGGCTATCATCAGTTCTCACGACTCTCGCGATAGAGCTCGAATAACCGTTGGACGGAAGGAGAGAGGCGCTGGGTTTGACTCGACTCGCTGTCATCGCTGGCGTACTCGAGCACTAATCCACCTTCAGTCGATTCGCTGCAAAGTAAAGGTCCCACACTCATCTCGGTGAATTCAGCCCAGATCTTCTCGACCGCCTGACGCGACTCGTTCGAAAGCACGATACAGAAGATGGCATCAAATCCGCCAGCTATATTTGTGAAAAAGTTATCAGTGATGTCAAGAAGAAGATGGTGAGTGACGAATTCATTGGATAGTGTACATTCCAGTTGTCGCGTGAAATCCACGAGTTCCCAAAGGATCCCCTCTCTTTTGTGAGAACTAGACATACCTCCAGGGACACCAGCCATCAAGACACCGTTGGATTCTAGGCATGAGTCCAACAGTCGGGTCTGCACCTCGGGCTCGATAGGCACGTCGGCCAACACAGACATCTCTCTCAAATACTTGCGGACGGTCTGGAAAGTACGGTGGAGCTCCAATAGTAAGCTCGCAGTCTTGTCTGTAGGATGAATCGACTGGTTCAGTAGTGACTCCCACTTGCTCGCCGGAAGAGCAGCAGCCTTGGCAATGGCCAGATCATAATCGATTGGATGCTGTTTAGCAATCTTGGTAAGACGCCTCATCAGCTCGGCGATGCGGTCGTTGGCACGGCCCAGATGGTCCCACAGTCCATTGGCCTCCTCCGGCTTGCTCTTACGCCATTTCAGCACCTTGGACGCCATAGACGGTGTATGCGATCCCGCATCAATATCCGCCAGCACCATTTGAAACTTTGGAGGCAGTTGGAAACGGTCAACAAAGTTATCCCATTTAGTTTGGCGAGGATCCAAGGCTCTGATCAGTAGATCGACCTGGTCAAGGGCAGCTTCTGACATGATGCCTTCAATCAATGATGGACTGAACCGGAGGTATTGGTGCGAGCCATAAACGGCCGAAGAGACGTCGAATCCACTTCCTACTTTGCCTTGTGCATAGCAATGAATGTATTGTGCAATGTTGTGGATGTACTGAATATCAGTTGGGTGGTTTGCGAGATCGATCTTAGCCACGCCAAAGTGCGAAAAGATAGCTGCCACTAGCGAGGTCATCAATGCAGCTGAGGATCCAAGTCCTGTTTTGTGCACTTTGCCAAGTGTTGTATATGTTGGCGAAAAGAGTCTGATTTTGCGCAAAGAGTCTGACGTCAGGGGGAGTGATTGCCGTTGGAGCTATATCATTTCGTCCAGTGAGAGAGAGAATGTTAGAGCTCTACTTGCAGCAAGTTGTCTGACGCGTTGCTAGTATTCTTTCCTATGTGCGTAGTCTACCTCTTCGCGCTGAGAATAAAAGTCATTGTCTCCAGCGATGAAAATGTCGAGTCCTGAGTCCAATATGGCCTTGAGTTGCTCATGTGGAATGGTCTGGCCGAGGATAGCAAACGAAAACGTCAGTGCCAGGTGGACGAAGGGGTTCTTGGAGGTGTCCAGAGCACTACTCGAAAAAAAAATGAATATGAGACAGGAACGAGATTAGAGGGTAAAGACCAATATGGCTTAATGTTAAGATACTCTAATTCATCTCACGCTCCCACCACACCAAGGTAAACTTTGAACCAAATCAGCCCACTTTTTTTCCCGTTGAGACAACCTACTCTTGTTCGACAGTTGTTTTCTCAGGGGTACTTTGCACGGTGTAATGCCAAGTAGCATTCTCGAACTGGGGCGACACGACGCGGATGCTGTTGCTCTTGCGATCAGCTTTGCGGATCATGGTAAAAAAGCGAGCATTGGTGGCGACGACAAGGCCCTCAAAGGCTCGATCGAGGACCAGGTATCCTCCAGCGATAAGGACTTTGCCAGGCGCGCTTACAATCCTGTGGGGCAGAAACAGCAAATAGGCGAGACTGGAGTGAGATGTAAAGCCGAGAGCATTGTGATGCTCGAAGCAACATGGCTCATGTGCATTGTCACATACGTGGTGGATGGCATGTGAATGAGGTAGAACGAGAACGTTAAAAGAAGGAAAGTGTACGAAAAGTACGAGAGAGAAAAATGGGGCGACTTCAATCCTCTCCCCCCCTTGCCTGATTTGGATGATCATTCAAAATGCTGCTGTTGAGCAGTTTTCATAGCACATGCGACTGGCAGAGTTGCTGATGATGTCATTTTGGGGTGGGGGAAGTGACGACTTTGGGGCCTTATTCCCATATTGGCACTGGCTGGAAATACAGGAAACGCGGTCGCCACCAACTTTAATCGTTTCATTTATGTCATCATTCATGTCATTCACACTGGTCTAGAGGAATTCATTTCTTTCACCGTGTCACTGAGGGTCCGGAAACACTCGAGCAAGGTGTCTACCCTGCATGCCGCCGTTCCGGACACCTTGTTGTTGGATGATTATATATTGGTCTGAGGTCCCGCTCTGGCTCCCTAAGCGCTTGCTGGTGATTGATAGACTATAGGCGCTGTCAGTGGTTCAAAGATAGGAAATCCTGAGATGACTGTCATGGTATAACGTGCCCTCTTTGCTCACCCTATGTGGATTCCGAGGTTATAGCAACGCAAAAAAAAATAATTACAAATAAAAAAAAGTTCATGCAACATCTTTTATTCGATTCCATCATTCACTAGCCTCGATCCCATCCTCATTGACATCTGCGACCGGCACCTGGATCGTAAAGCTCTCGAGCTTCGTGGCAAACGCGTTGGAGCAGGGCGGCAAATTCCTGACGCTTAGCAAGGCAGCAGACTCTGCGCCGTTTCATCCTGCTGTTCAGTTTGTCCATGGCCTTGTTGATATCTTCATCACATCGTCTCACAGCCTCTTCATTCTCCAAGTGTCGCCTTCGTTTTTCTTCTTCCTCTTTCGCAAATCGTTCGACGTCAAGTAATTGCTTGACACCTGGGTAAGCTGACTCTATTGCTTGATGTAAGTCAAAACCTATATCTCTAGGATTGTCAACAGGGGGATCGTTAACCTGCTCACCTTCTAGCAAAGCTGGGATTTGTGCATCTGCCATAAGGTTGATCTCGAACCCGTGGGGGCGAAGCACTCGCTCCATCAAGTACAAATGCTTGCAAGGCGCTTGATTCGTGAGATAATCTGGGCAAGTGCATGAAAGGATTAGGAGCCTGACCTCATCGATACCAACACAGTATTCGATGTCAGCTACTGTAAATGATTTCACATACACCTATGGTGTCCAATAAACATCATTAATTAGCAAGCTTCTTGATCTTGTTAATTCTTTCTGAGTTATAATTATATATTAATCTAAAATATGTCCATACCACGGCTCTGTCATTAGGCACTCTGATCATAGCTA
>JAAAIY010000220.1:2528-51093 GCA_016098105.1 Actinomortierella wolfii
AAGTCACCACTATGCTCATCAACTATCCCTTGAGCGAGATTTCGGAAGTAATGGATGCTTATGCTGAACTGGGTCAGAAAGCAACCAGTGATCTCATGGCCGAAATGAATCTCGATAAAGAAACAATTGAGATCCAGGTAAACTTTCTGGGACCTAAGGCCCGTGCTCGAGCAGCCATCGCTCCATTAATCAAAAGTATTCGTCGCAAGCCAAGCTCGATGGAGGTTCGAGAGGGTACGTGGTACGAAGCGGCCACCAAGTGGGGATGGATGCAAGGCGGAACACTCAACGAGCCCAAGCTCGGTGATTCTCATTATGCTCGTGGTCGTTCACTCGTTTACCGCAAGGCTTTGTCGAAGAAAGAGAAGGATATTATTGTCAAGTATCTTTCCGCACCACCCAGTGGTAGCTCTGCCGCATATATTATTGTTGACATTTGGGGCGGCAAGGTCGATCGGCCAGGCACGCCGTCGGCATTTGACAATCACCGCGGCGTTGTCTTGGGTATCGAGTTTATTTCGGAGTGGGGAGGAAATTCCGCCAAGCATGGCCTCAAATGTCCCGAGTGCTTGAAGTGGAGCTCCGACTTTGCCAATGAGATGCAGGCGGCCTACAGCTCTGGCTCTTCGTTGGAAGCTTATCAGAACTACATTGAGCGGGATTTGCCCAACTCACTTCAAGCTTATTATGGCTGCAACCTCCCTCGTTTACAGCAGATCAAGAAAGAAGTTGACCCCAATAATGTCTTTACCTTTCCTCAGGCGATCCCTCTTCCACCATAGCATTCGCTGTAAATAGTTTGAGTGGCAATGGATGACCACTTCTTCCAAGAAGATGGTGCACGTTTCTATATTCAAACCTCGACAGCTGACCCCTCCTTCCCAGCTCCACAGTGATGAGAAGATTTGTATGTGATTTTTTTTTCTCTTTTGCCCAGCCCCCTGTGTTACCCAAATTCAACCACTCCAAACATTTTATGCCGGTTTATTTAGCTTATAAATCTTGCCTTCCTCGAACTATTTTCTTTATCATTTTCCCTGGCCATTCTCCACTGCCACATATGTACTTGAAGCCGTCGTTCATAGTCCTTAATGCCTTAGTAGCAGCATCTACTGCATTTATATTCATGGATGCTGTGGCTGCACTGCCAGTAGGCATGTTCGACTGCCTTCAGAGCATCCAGAACACTGGCAACTCAACTCTGGTCACGCCGTCCTCACCCACATATGATACTCAAAGACTAGGATATGACCGAAACTTTGACTTTCGACCCATCGCCATCTATTACCCTGCCACTAATGCTGATGCAGCCGCTGCTATCCAATGTGCAGCTGCGTTCAATATCCCTGTTGCCCCTCGGTCTGGTGGTCACTCGTTTGAAGGATACAGCGTGGGCGGCAAAGATGGCGCGCTTGTAATTGATCTCGCTTACTTCCAACAATTTTCCTTGGATCCTGTCACGGGTGTTGCAACAGTTGGCGGAGGCACCCGACTTGGACCCTTGTATTCAAGGCTCTGGGATGCGGGACAGTACCTAATCAGCTCTGGACTCTGTCCCTCGGTCGGTATTGGAGGTATAGCTTTGGGAGGCGGCATAGGCTTTGGGGCCCGCAAGTATGGCATGACAACCCAGAATGTTGTTGGTATGACGATGATTGATGCCGAAGGAGATATCCTCAAAGTCAGCAAGTCTTCGAATCACGATATGTTTTGGGCTCTTCGCGGCGCAGGTGGTGGATCGTTTGGCTTGGTGACAGAATTCCAGATTCAAGCCTATAAAGCCCCTCCGAATGTGGTCGTGTTTTATCTCAGCTACAATTGGCAGCGGTATCGAGAGGCAATTCATAGTTTTGCCTCCTGGGGAAAGACTGCGACGGATGACCTCTATATATCAGCGCATTTTAACGGTCAAAATATCAACGTCCTCTCGAGCGTCTTTGGCATTAAGGAGCAGGCAATGGAGGCTATGGCTCTGTTTCTTGAGATAATGGGTGAGCCTCGAGTGAAAAATATTTCTGAAGGTTCCTGGCACCAGGCTGCTATCTTCGGAGCATTCAATGTATCGCTCGAAAAGCCTGACTTGACGGTAAAACGTTTTCACCGTGGTCGCTCGCTCGTCTATCGTAAGCCCATGTCAACTAAGGAGCTGGATATTATCAACAACTATCTCCACACCACTCCAATGCCCAAAGGTGCAAATGAGAGATATATAGGGTTTGAGCTGTGGGGCGGTAAGATCAATCGACCAAACGCTTCGCCCGCGGTGTTTGACTACCATCGTGGCGTCAATTTCAGCGTCCAGTCCGGTGTCATCTGGGATGCTCCCTATGGTGAACTAGGCCATGAGTGTGCTGAATGCCTTCAGTGGAGCACAGATTTTGCTCGTGAGATGCAAAGGGCCTACAGTTCCTCCACTGTGCTCGAAGCCTATCAGAATTACATGGAGCGGGATCTTCCAGATGCGTTGCATGCCTACTATGGCGACAATCTTCCCCGCCTCATGACGATTAAGAAAAGGGTTGATCCAAAGAATGTGTTTTCTTTCCCTCAGTCCATACCTCTGCCTTGAACGCACCCACACATTACATCTAAAATATTTGAAAGCAATGCAGACTAAAAAAGGGGCTGTCCAATCTCCAACAAAGCAGAGAAGTAACTTTTGTTTCCATCTTTTTGAATATTGTATTCTGTTGTGTAACCTTGCAAACAAACAAAGCGGTCTCAAGCGTCGCCTCTTGTGTGAGAAGGATGTGTTTCTCCCATCGTTTCTTCAGCATGCCCTGTGATTTGTCAAAAGGTCTACAATTTTTTTTGTATTTTCACACATGTTACCTGGCTCTGGACCTAATCATTCATAGTCATTCAGGGCTTTCACGTCTCATGTAGTCTGTGCCAATGACACACTATCTCCTTCCCACAATCCAGTCTCTAGAATTTGAGCACGTCGACTCTTCTCTTCATACATTATCACTTTCAGTTGTATCGTAGTGTGCTTTGTTCTTTTCCCACGCATTGGCTCCTTCATTAAAACTGAATTCAGTCAAAATTATGTGAGCGATCTCAGTATCAATTGAGCATCAGCAAGCGGCTCTTGGTCGTTGATCAGTCGAACAAGCTCTTACTCATAGGTAATATATTGGCGTCGAAGACAGCTATTGATAGCGCAAGCGTTTGCACACACGCACATATATATAACACAAAGGGTTATTAATGCCTCGAGAGGTCTTTTGAAAGAAAAAAATTTTTAATCCTTGATCAACACTACGCTCTTTTACATGACAGATGTCCTGGCTACCTACTGTTGCCGACATGGCCACAAACCATTGTTCCTATACTTGCACATTCCTCTCCTTGACGCTGTGGAGTATGTACTCAATAAATTAAAATGGTGTTGTAAGGGAACAGACGGTAGTGATCACTGGGGAATTGATTGTTCGCGCACGCAATGTCAAAATTGATAGGATGTAAATATCAGAATAATGAATTACCGTGACAAGTTCCAAACTCAATTAAAAAATGAATATTCATTCTGTCGGTCCAAGTATGCCATAAAACCATTGAAAGCTTCTCTTCTCTTCCATTTGTTCTTTTTCCACCTTCAGCAACATGATCATTCGACCGAAAGTGTTGTTGGTGATTTTGGTGCTAACAAGTTTTAATACTATTACTTTTGTAATAGCATTCCCCATTGGGCTCATCAGCTGTCTCAAAAGTATCAGCGTCAATGGCAACAACGCCTCATATCTCATCACGGAATCCTCGCCGTTTTACAATCACGACAGGATCACCTTTAATCCATTGGTTGACCGCAAACCTAGCGCAATCTACCATCCTGCTACAGAGGCAGATGCTGCAGCTGCCATCCTGTGCGCTGCTGCTTACAATGTTTCAGTTGCCCCTCGATCCGGTGGCCATTCCTTTGCAGGATATAGCCTAGGTGGACAGGACGGTGTACTGACCATCGATCTCAATCTCTTTCAGCAATTTTCTTTGGACCCTAATACAGGCATCGCCACAATTGGGTCTGGGATGCGGCTCGGCCCCCTCTATGCCAAACTGTGGGACGCTGGCAAATATCTCATCCCTGCTGGATCATGCGCATCCGTTGGTCTGGGCGGACATGCGCTCGGCGGTGGCATGGGCATTGTTGGACGCCAGTATGGGATGCTGGCGCACAGCGTCGTGGAAATGACCTTGATAGATAGCTTCGGTCATCATCGACATGTCAACGCCACATCTCACCCTGATCTATTCTGGGCTCTACGTGGTGCTGGTGGTGGATCGTTTGGTCTTGTCACAGAGTTTCGCATTCAGGTATACAAGGCACCTGCTGTTATAACCACTTTGAACGCAGTGTACCCTATAGACTTGCTTCAGAAGGTTGTCGATGCCTTTGGCGCATGGGGCAAGACCGCGACAGAATCCGTCACTCCTATACTGCTTGTCCAACAAGACAGAGTTGAAATCAAGATGACCTATATTGGGCGCAAGGAACAAGCAAATGCGGTCTTTATAGGATTTTACAGACTAGCAGGCCGCCCCTGGTACTATTATTACGAAGAAAAGTCGTGGTACGACACCGCCACCTATTGGGCAAGTCTAGAGGGCGGAACTTTGGAGAAACCGTTATCTCAGACAACCTACTTTGTCAAAGCACATTCGCTTGTTTATCGAAAACCGATTTCTGGATCGGAGCTGAACATCCTCTACAAGTACCTCCAGGAGTCTCCTAGCCTCGATACTGGCGATGGCTCTAACAGCGGCGAGCAAAGGGCCATTCCTTATGCCATCTTCGAACTCTGGGGTGGTAAGATTGACGATCCGCCCTCACCCTCTGTCTTTGACCATCACCGCGGGGCACTTTACAGTCTTCAGTATGGATATGAATGGACGATCCCGGATATGGACATCAGACCGGGTAATCACCATTGTTCGGAATGCTTAAAGCAGAGCGCTGCATTTGCAAACGAGATGCAGGCAGCCTACAGCTCTGGCCCTGTCCTCGAATCCTACCAAAACTACATGGATACAGATCTTCCTGAAGCGCTGTTAGCCTACTATGGGACTGCCAATCTCCCCCGACTCAAGCAGATCAAGAAGACTGTAGACCCTAGTAATGTTTTTACATTTCCCCAGGCTATTCCTCTTCCATGACACGATCCAACGTTGTGCTTCATGGCTAGTTCTTCGCTCCTGCATGAGATGCTCCTCCCCTTCACAAAGAGTGATTTTACAAAAAGCAAATGAACAATTTAAAAAATTCCACCTTTTGTGTCCTCTTTGTATTCCACCATGTATGTAGGGTGGCGATGTGGACGATGGCGGACACGGGGGGGGAAATTTCATAGTGATACACATCAATAAGCGTTGACCGCAGAATTTCAGTTTATTTCACTGAAAAAAGTATTGTTAGTATGTCCAGAGTGTCAACTCAACTCCTTGCATAGCTCTAGAAATATCCTTTGCCAAGAATATACTGATAAAGCGAGAAATACCTATCCTATCTGGTGCATGGGAGGGGCGAAAACACGGAAGGAAGAGAGATGGGAGGATGTCAACTCCCCTTAGGCATTGGTTTTACGCACATTCCTCTTGCATTCAATTTTTCTCGACGAGGGGCAAGACACTGCCAACGGGCTTTGCAGGAGATGGTCACAGCCATGCTGCATTTCATTCCATTCACTATGACACCATTCTTTTCCATTCACTGGGTGTGCTCAACTTTCCCTTCATTCATGTACTTGTCTTCAAAAAGAAAGCATTCTACCGACTATGCGCCTACTTCAGACTGTTCTTGTTACAACAGCACCGCTCGCTTTGATCGGTGTCACACAGACATTCCCAGCAAATTTTCTCAACTGCCTTCAAAATATCTGTGGGGATCCCAATTCATACTTGGTAACGCCTTCTTTCCCCACATACAACTCCGATAGAGTAGGCTTCAATATCAACTTCAACTACAAACCTATCGCCATCTACCATCCTGCTACTGAGCATGATGCTGCTGCTGCCATTCGCTGCGCCGCTGCCAACAATGTAGCTATTGCTCCTCGATCTGGTGGCCACTCATTCGAGGGTTATGGTCAAGGTGGTAAGGACGGCTCGTTGATTATTGATCTTAACCAGTTCCAGCAATTCTCCATCGACAAACAGACTCATGTGGCCACCGTTGGAGCTGGTACAAGACTTGGACCCTTGTATTCAAGACTTTGGAAAGCAGGCGAGTACCTGGTTCCTGCTGGTACTTGTCCTTCTGTTGGTGTTGGAGGTCATGCACTCGGAGGAGGCATAGGTATGGTGAGCCGCAAGTATGGAGTACTGACGGACAGCATTGTTGGGATGAAGATGCTCGATGCCACAGGCACGACGCGTCATATCAATGGCACATCGGATGCAGACCTGTTTTGGGCATTGCGAGGTGCAGGAGGTGGATCCTTTGGACTAGTGACTGAGTTCCAGATCCAAGCCTACATGGCTCCTAAAGAGGTGACTACTATGGTCTACACATTCCCCCTGTCTCAATATCGCAGTGTGGTAGAAGCTTATGTCCAGTGGGGAAAGAGCGCGACAGAGGATATTTTTGGCCATATGTCAGTTCGTTCTTCAAGGATTGAGCTCAGGTTAACCTTTTTGGGTTCACAATCTCAAGCTCAAGAGGCTGTTGCTAGCCTACTTGAGGGGATGGGTCCTCCGCCAACCAAGGCAGACATACGAGAAAGCAACTGGTACCAAGCAGCTTCACAATGGGCCGGCGGTAGTGAATTTCTTGAGAATCCCAACTTGAACGCACATCGTTACCACCGAGGAGGTTCTCTCGTCTATCGCCAGCCTTTGTCATTGAAGGAAATCGATGTTCTCTACAAGTATCTCAGCCGTCCACCGCGAGGCAGCACGTCGGCATATGTGGTAATTGAGATTTGGGGTGGCCAGATGGACCGAGCACCATCACCAGCATCGTTTGACAACCACCGGGGCGTTTATTGTGGTCTTGACTTTGGCATTGCATGGAATAACCCGCGCAATAAGCCCGGGACAACTTGCCATACCTGTCTGCAATGGAGCAGAGAGTTCAAAAATGAGCTGTACGATATCTACAGCTCAGGACCATCTGAGGTTGAGGGCTACCAAAACTACATTGAACGCGACATGCCCAACTGGCAGAAGGCCTATTATGGCGACAACATCGACCGCCTACAGTACATCAAGAGAACCGTTGATCCCAATAACGTTTTTTCCTTCCCTCAGTCCATTCCTCTCTCTTGACATGCTTTCTTCTTTTGAGATATTTCTAATCAGATATAACAATGGACTGCAAGTGGTCTCCATAAACTGTAAGACACGTATCTAGCTTTCGGTATAAGAATATAACTCTGAAATGGACACAATAAAATATGTATATAGTCTTCGCTTGTGTAAGAATAATCCTGGCGCAGCTCGAGACCATCTCATGAAGATGTTCTACTTCATGGAGCCAAGAACCCCTCTCCCAATTTGCCCTTTGAGTTAGATGACAAGCAATTCCTCCAGCATGGAGTAGCCTCAAGAAGTGACTGGATTGCAGTGCCACATGCATAGATGCATGATATCCAAGCATGACTTCCCCCTCATTTTTCTCTTTTTTTGTTTTGTCCAGCTACCTTCTGAGATGGCTACTTCAGTGAATGCCCTAGATCTCCTTTTACAATACTCCCAAATCTTTCGTACATAAATATTCTTTCATTCGCCCTCTTTCTCTCTACATATACATCTTTCACTTTCATCCATATCCCATATCAGACCACATGAAATCCGCGCTCCTTACGCTTGCTTTGGTGCTCACCTTAAGCAGTGCTTCACAGGCGAACTCTGCCAAACTTCTGTCCTGTCTACGTAACATCAAGAGTGACAACAGCCAGGCAAATCTGGTGACCCCTGAATCTTTAGCCTATGAGACCGATAGACTCGTTTACGATCGCAATTTTAACTATTTCCCACGGGCTATCTATCATGCTGCAACAGAAGCAGAGGCTGCTGCCGCCATTCAATGTGCTGCTGCTAACAACATTTCTGTCGCCCCTCGCTCCGGCGGTCATTCCTATGAAGGTTACGGGAGTGGTGGCGCTGATGGTTCTCTGGTGATAGATCTTAACCTGTTTCAACACTTTCGCCTTGATCCAGAAACAGCCGTCGTTACTGTCGGTGCAGGTACTCGTCTCGGGCCACTGTACACAAAGCTGTGGGCGCTGGGACAATATCTCATTCCTGCTGGTACCTGTGCTGGTGTTGGTATCGGCGGTCACGCTCTGGGTGGCGGATTAGGCATGATTTCACGCAAGTATGGAATGTTGACGGATAACATTGTGGGAATGAAGATGATCGATGCTACAGGTCAAATCTTGCAAGTGAATGCCACCTCCAACGCAGATCTGTTCTGGGCCTTGCGTGGCGCAGGGAGCGGTTCTTTTGGCCTGGTGACAGAATTCAAAATCCATGCCTATAAAGCTCCAGCAATAGTAACAAGGATGCTGCTCCATTGGCCCCTTTCCCGAACACGACAACTCGTTCGCGCCTATGGCATGTGGGGTGAGGATCATCTCTCTGAGGACATGTTTGTAGCGATGCGCTTCGAGCACAACATTGAACTTCAAGTCAACTTTCTGGGCTCACAAGCCGAGGCTGAGGAGGTCCTCAGACCTTTAATCCAAGCGGCCGGCCAACCGGACGATATAGTCGCCCATGAAGGTACATGGATCGAGGCTGCAGCACTATGGAACGTCGTGCCTGACCCCTCAGGACTCGCGTATCCAGACCTGACCCTCCACCGCAACCACCGCGGTCGATCATTGCTCTACCGCCGGCCACTCTCGGATGACGAGATGGAAGTTATCGAAAGGTATATGACTGCCCGGCCTGAGGGTAGTTCAAAGATTTTTGTCATTCTTGACATTTGGGGCGGTAAAATTGATCGACCGAATTCACCTGCAGCATTTGACCACCACCGTGGAGTGTTCCATAGCATCAACTTGAGCATCGAGTGGCCAGATAAACAGACAGGAGGCGGGGAGACACCAACCAGCTGTATCGACTGCTTGAAATGGAGCACCGATTTTACACACGAGCTGCAGAAGTTGCACGGTGCAGGTCATGAAGAAGTTGAAGCCTATCAAAACTACATCGAGCGAGACCTGCGGAACGGTCTACGGGCCTACTATGGTGATCTATTGCCTCGCCTCCAGCAGATTAAACAGAAGGTCGACCCAGGCAACGTATTTTCCTTTCCACAGTCTATTCCACTTCCCGAACTGGTAGATCGTAAAGTGTGGTTCTCAACCCAGTAAAATAGCATCAGGCACAACTATGATTCCAATTGTGATACTTTGTGCGTCCGATGTATGCAGTGTTAACACCATTCGGCTATTCCACACCAGTGAAAAATAACTGAAAGGAGTTAGCCCCTGTATTCTTTTTTCACAAAGAAAGAAGGGGGATGGAGAGCCAAAGTTTACCCCCTTGTGCTCCCGAACCTATCTGAGCTCGACCACTCTGAAATGTTACAAACACGGTGAAAGCGCTTGGTGCCGAACCCAGCAGCGAAACGATGCCATCCTGTCGCAGAGTATTCTGTTTTTTGACACATGAGGGAAATACCATCATACTTATCATCTCATGAGTAGTACTACCCATGAGAATTATTGATGATTTCTCTGGATGGAATTTTATGGTGTATGTAGACTGAGTGAATAAATATGTTTTTGAGACGCCTATTTCACTTCTATAGTCATGTTCTAATGATGAGCTTCTTCAATCTAGCCCCTTTATATCCGTCACCCATGCTATTTCAACTGCCGCACAGAAACAGAACGATCCAGCAACATCTTCCTTCAAATTCTTTAAAACAGACAAGGACTATCCGTCAAACCTTTCCATTCTTCTTATGTATACCAACTATCGCTTTCCTTACTACTATGCACTTTCAGCAAACACTATGGGCCATCCTGGTCATGATAGCAGTAACGCTATTTGTGAGTCTTGCACAGGCGATGCCGGTAGGACTGATCCCATGCCTATATAATATCAAAAGTAGGAGTGTCTCATCTCTTATCACGCCAGCATCGGATCTATATGATGTCAACCGACTCGGCTTCAATCACTATTTCAACTACAAACCCAGTGCTATCTTCTACCCCGCTTCAGAGGCAGAAGCTGCTGCTGCCACCCTCTGTGCTGTCGCCAACAATGTATCTGTCGTCCCCCGATCAGGTGGTCATTCATATGAAGGATACAGTCAAGGGGGGCAGGACGACTCACTTGTCATTGATCTCAGTCAGTTTCAACACTTTTCTCTAAATCCTCAGACAAACGTTGCCACTGTCGGCGCTGGTACCCATCTAGGCCACATGTATATCCGACTATGGGAAGCTGGGGAATATCTGGTGCCTGCGGGTAACTGCCCTTCAGTAGGTATCGGTGGACATTCGCTTGGAGGTGGCTTTGGCGTTGTCTCTCGTAAATACGGCATGCTGACCCACAACATTGTAGGCCTCTCCATGGTGGCTGCGAATGGTACCGTCCTCAGAGTTAATACGACGACGAACCCAGACCTATTCTGGGCACTAAGAGGCGCTGGTGGAGGCTCGTTTGGTTTAGTAACAGAGTTTCACATTCAGGCATACAAGGCACCAGACATCATCACGACAGCGGTCATCACTTTCCAACCAAGCCTCGCTCGAGTAGCCATGAAGGCCTTTGCGATGTGGGGTCGCACGGCAACCGAGGATCTCGTAGCTATCATGTACATCGATCAGAAGACGATTAGGATTGAGATCACTGTTCTTGGTACCCAGGCTCTAATGCAAACGGCTATCGAACCTCTTCTTCAGGTCATGGGTGTGCCCAGTGATATGAAGATTCAAGAAGGCACCTGGCTCCAGGCAGCTAGACAATGGGGTGATAGCGGTGGCACGACTCTCGAGTCATCCAGCTTGAAGAATCGAGCATTTTATCACCGCGGTCGATCTCTTCTCTACCGCCAGCCACTGTCAGAGGAGGAGATGGACATTGTCGAGAAATACCTCAACAACCCTCCCAAGGAGAGTATCAGCGCATACCTAATCTTCGACCTGTGGGGCGGTAAGATTGATCGGCCCAATATACCTTCAGCGTTTGACAATCATAAGGGTGTGCTTTTTAGCATCCAGTCTGACATCTTTTGGAATGCTCCCGACAAAAGCCCAGGATATTCTTCTCAAGAGTGCCAGCAGTGGAGTGCCGGGCTTGCCAAGGAGATGCAGAAGGCGTACAGCTCTGGTTCGTCCATTGAAGCTTACCAAAACTATATTGAGCGTGATCTCCCGAATGCCTTTTCTGCATACTACGGAGACAATTTCCTACGTCTACAACAAATCAAGAAGGATGTCGACCCATATAATGTATTTAAATTTCCGCAGTCCATCCCACTACCTTAGAACTTGTCAGGAAATTGTAGTAATAGTATGGCTATTGTGAGGGGTGGTTCATCATGCATTAGCAAATCTTATCCTCAATATGTAAAGGAACCTTGAACACACTTGATGCGTCCATATACCAGTATCATGCTCACCCCCACAAGATGTTCAAGGACTCGCCGAACATTGAAGAGAAGAGGGACAAAAATGTATCCTACTGCTAGTAGTCAGTGCAGCACAAAAACTTTTGTAGGTCGTGATGCCTTCAGCTGTTTTTACTCGTTAGAGCCTCCTGTATTTACCATTCTGCCTCACCCCTGCAGCTGCTGAGTGCCTCGAGGAGGGGTGTTTTGACAAAATACAGTTTAAAAGCGCACGCATTTGCTGTGAACATATTTCAAGGCGGAGCTGTTCTTCATTCTCACATCCCTGAAAACATTTCATTGTCCATCCACAAACAATAGCATTCGATAAAAAGTAGTATCCAGTCTACAGAAGACATTTCGCACTGGTGTACGATCAGGTAAAGATGATCCAGTGCCGGAAGACTCAGATCGGGCATGGTGTGGCAGTCTTCATACAGAGCGGGCGAGGAATAAATTGTATCCCTTTCAGCGTCCCCCCTTCTTTCTCCACCTCCTTCCATTATTTTTCTCTTTTTTTTACCGTGGTTCGTGTTTCCAACCCCGTATGTGGCCATTGCCCTTTCTTTTATGCACAATATAATCATGGTGCACCGTGTAGTAAGATCAGTAAATGTAGCTCATTTGGCTCCTCTTTGAAAACCGAATTGAAAATATCATTCTCCCGTATCCATCGTTTTCGTAATGGAGAATGGGCTGTGTGCATAATTGGTTGCTCCCTGCTACCTTCTTTTACTCTCAGATGATGCCGTTTACTGCTAACTGACTTGCATTTAAATGGGCTGGCCAACGGCATGAAATCTGGGGGCAAAGCAACCAACACTACACCACAGTAAGGGCAAGCGAGGACACTAGTCACTGCCAAATCCTTTCGACAAAAAAAATTCCCCAATCGACCACAGGAATAGAGTAAGTGCATGTCAGGGTCGGGACCTCTTTTCACCAAATTTTTCCCATCCTCTCCTTTTAATAACGACTTTGTCACTTTTCAAGAGAAAAAAAAACTCTCGACGGTCCACATTTATCCACGAAGGCAAAATGCTTTTGAGACACCAAATATCAGCCATAATCCTGGCGTTTGCAGCATTACTCACTCTCACCATCACTCCTTCCAAAGCAATCCCGACAGGGCTGATCAGCTGCCTCCAAAACATTCGTACCAGCCGTTCAAATGCATATCTGACCCTTCCATCCTCCAGTACCTACCAAACAGAGCGCTATGGCTTCAATCTCATTTTCGACTTCTATCCTACGGCCATATACCACCCAGCCACAGATTCTGACGTCGCTGCGGCTATCCAGTGCGCCACCGCCTTCAACGTCTCTATTGCTCCTCGCTCTGGTGGTCACTCGTTTGAAGGCTACTGCGGAGGCGGTCGCAATGGTTCGTTAGTTATCGACCTGTCCAATTTCCAGCAGTTTTCGCTAGATGAGTCCACAGGCATTGCCACTGTCGGAGCCGGTACCCGCCTTGGTCCATTGTACACCCGGGTGTGGAACGCAGGCGGTTATCTCATACCTGCAGGCATCTGTCCGTCTGTCGGCGTCGGTGGTCACGCCCTTGGTGGTGGTGTTGGCATGCTCGCGCGCAAATACGGCTTGTTGACACATAATATCGTCAGTGTAACCTTTGTCGATGCCCAAGGCGGTATCCACTCAAATGTTGACGCCTCATCTGACCCAGACCTCTTCTGGGCACTTCGTGGTGCTGGAGGTGGCAATTTTGGTATTGTCACCGAGTTTCGCTTTCGAGTCTACAAAGCCCCGCCAACTGTTACTTCCTTCGTCTACCAATTCCCACTGGCCCAGTTCCCGACGATCATAGACGCATTTATGGATTTTGCTAAAACTGCCACCGAAGACCTCACTGCTCTCATGTTCCCCAGCCCTGTAGGCATCGATCTCAAAGTCGCCTTCTTAGGTCCAAAGAATGCTGCATTGGAGGCTACTGCACCACTCATCGCCAATGTTGGTTCACCGCCCACCAATGTGTCCGTGGACGAAGCTTCGTGGATCGATACCATTACAACATGGGTTCGCCTGCTCGACGGCACACTCGAGGACTATGTGGCCAGCAACAATCGCTACTCCCGCGGTCGCTCGCTCATGTACCGTAAGCCACTCTCCGATAAGGAGAAGGATATTGTGGTCCAGTATATGTCCAATCCTCCCAAGGGCAGCTCTGCCACCTATATGATTGTCGACATGCTTGGTGGGCGGCTCGAACACACTGAGCCACCAGCCGTCTATGATCACCACCGTGGTGCATGGATTACTCTGGTGCCCTTTGCGGAATGGGGCACTCCTGATTCGCCTCCTGGTCTCACCTGCCCTGACTGCTTGGTTTGGAGCAAAAACTTTGCCAAGGAACTCCACGATGCCTACACTTCTGGCCCATTGGAGGCTTACCAAAACATGATAGAATTGGAGCTTCCGCTTAGCGCTTACTATGGCGAAGAGAATTTGCCTCGACTCCAGCAAATCAAAAAGAAGATCGATCCTGCCAACCTTTTTTCCTTCCCACAATCCATTCCATTGCCATGAATAGATTTATGCAGATCTTAAAATGACATTTCCTCTGCATTTGAAACAGCTTTAAATATATATGCAAATAGTCTATTTGAAAAAAAGATGCTGTGTGGTTCATATAGATTTTTTGGACTCTGCTCTGTCCGCTCTTACTTGCCCTTGTAGACGGGCTTGCGCTTCTCACGGAACGCAGCCAAACCTTCCAGGCGATCTTCTGTTGGGAGGACCTGAGCATAGCATGCCTGCTCATATTCCAGTCCAGAGTCACTAAAAAAAAAAAAAAAAAAAAAATAGGAAGAAAAAATGATCCCCGTGCGAGAAAAATAGGTGAGTTACACGGGTATTAGAGTTGAACCAGCCTGCAATTAGGGGTCTAGCCGCACCAATCAACGGATTTTCGCGTCATTCTTACATCTCAAACTGGGTGCCCTTATCAATGGCAGACTTGGCCATACGGATGGCGATGGGGCCCATGGGCAGAATCTCACGGGCAATCGAAAGCGCCTTGTTGTATCCCGACTGCTCATCGACAGCGTGGTTCAAAATGCCTATGGATGGTGCCGTGCCGAGGAAAGACAAAGGGTCAATCGTCATATATCGTATTTTCCCATGGCAACCCACGAATGTTACAACGGTGAGAATAGTAAAGAGTGGCGGAGGCGTCTAGCATACCAACTTCCTTAGCGCCCTTTGCGTCCAGAATCTTGGATGAGTAGATGAGCTCCTTGGCCTTGGGAATGCCGATCAAGCGAGGCAGACGCTGGGTGCCACCAGCACTAATATTGTAGGAGAAATGTATGTCAATGAAAAAGTGTTAGCTTTTGCATGAACGGTATGCCTGGACGCATACGAGTCGAGTTTTTTTTGGCAGAATTGTTTTTGTTTACCCAGGAATAATGGCAAGACGAGTCTCGACCAATCCGATCTTGACCTTGGGGTGAGCGCTGCCAATACGCATGTCACAGCAGAGGGCCATCTCAAGTCCACCTCCGAGCGCGGCACCGTCGATCACAGCAATGGTGGGGATCGGGAGCGTCTCAAGCTCACGGAAGCTGTCGCGCAAGTTGGCCAAGAACTGCTTCACTTCCACGGGTGTCATGGTGGCACGCTCGCGCAGATCCGCACCTGCACAGAATGCACCCTCAACCAAGCTTCTCAGGATCACCACACGTGCATCACTAATTCATATTTTTTGAAGGAATGCACAGAAGACAAAAACATTGTTAGTGCCATAAAGAAAAAAAAAGAACAATTGTGGCCCTTTGTTGTTTCCTCCAAGTGTTGATTTTCCGGTATTTAGCATGCATGGTGTCGATCCTCTTAAAGTGAACAGTAGATCCGATCCCATGTGGTAGGGAGAGGGGACGATAAAAATGCAATGAGAACCCAGGACAGGGATCAAAAGGATAACCCTTGATCGTTTACTCTGTGCCTCCTCAATAAAACATACTTATCATAGCGGAGTTCCTTCAGGGCATCACGGAACTCGTTGACAAATTTGCGCGAAAGGGCATTGAAAGCCTTGGGGCGGTTGAAGTTGATTACAGCGATGCCTAAGTAGTGTTGATAAATCGATATTCATATATTCATAAAGAGGCGTTTAATTAGATGCATGTTGCAATGAAAAAAAAAGAACAAGGAGGACAGCATGGAGACATTGACCCCATCCATTGCAATTTCCATCCAGGCTCCTGCAAAACTTTCGGAAGGGCAATCGTGGGAAGAAATAGGGGAAATTTTTAGACTTTACCCTGGTCATCACCCGTCAGACGCTCAAGAAAGCACTCCTTGTCAGCAGGAGGAGCGGTGTTGGTGGAGGAAGTCGAGACAAAGCGGAAGCGTATAGTAGAAGCTACTGCCATGGCACCATGGCGTGCCATGACAGGCTGATGAGTGAGAGCGCGCGAGACGAATGAGCGGAGCATGGCGGGTGATTTAGTCGTGAGAAAAACTAGGGAGAGTGGGGAGACGAAAAGGTGTGGAGAAAATGGTACTAGAATAGAATTCTTTTTACTCCTCAACTCGCTCCCGTGGGACTGTCAATTTAATATATCAGAATTTTGATCCAGTAAGTATTCTCTTACTATGCAGCTACATGATTGGGAAAATGTATGGATGAATGTTGGTAGTATAAAAATGTACAGGAGATAGCAACGCATACGATAAAAAAAACAACAGTATATAGTCAAGAAGGGAAGACATGACACTATCGACCAACAGGCTCAACTGTCGCAACGTAGTCAAATGCGAGTGTACGGTAGTATTCCACCAAAGGCACGCTTCCACCTGTGCCAAGGCGCATCTCGATTTCCATCGGATCGCGACTGGAGGAGTGAGAGTGCGTGGACGGTGATGAGGTAGCTGATGAGAGGCTTGTCGTGGACAACGATGGTGATGACGAAGATATATCTTCAGGACGCGTTTGCGGTGAGGATGGCTCAATATGGTGCTCGTCGTCAAAGATAGAGGGGGTGTGATAAGGAGATGATGAAAGGTTATTAGATGTGATCGGCGAGCTCGAAAGGCTACTATTGCTACTACTATTCACGAGACTCAATGTTGATGATGATGACGATGGAGAAGAGATTTGGTATCCAAACTTGTCACCATCACACGTCAACATGCTCTCGAGCTCGTCGTCCACGTCATCCTCGGGAACGGCTGTGATCGATGGCCTCGAATCTTCAGTGTTTGCATCATCGCCTTCTTCTTCATCGACCTCAAGTCGCATGAAGCCTCGATGCATTCGGACATGGCCATTGAGAATTTGCAAGCGCGCATTCCTTGACAGAAGATTTACTTGTTCTGTGATGTGACCGAGAAATAAAGCACATTGAGATGGTAATGTCTTAACAACGTGTCTAAGCAGGACCTCAAAAAAGTATCTCAAGGAGCTACTTGCGCACCTACCATTCTTCAAGTTTAGGAGAATACAGGCAGTATCATCGCCAACAATGGCTTCGGCTGACTGTATGATCTTACCGGCTAATAATGTCAAATAGAAGGGGGTGACACAAATGTTAGAACAGTGATTGATCAAAGCATATCAAACGCTACTTTGTGCACCTTTGCTTATTATCTCTGACAGACATACTTTCAGCTTGAATTGTTTCAGAAATGGACTCGACTGAAAGGACTCGCAGACGCAGATTACAGCGGTGCTGATCTGGCATTAAGGATGCAACCTTCACGACTAGTAATGTTGAGATTTGTAGTCGACGTTGGATTTGAATGATCAGCAAGATTCTTACTTCATTAGGGCGCTCGGAGTGCAGGGGTAATGAACAGATCAACGGAGTATAGGCATGAGATCTGCAGGGGGTGAACCTAGTGCAATGTAGGGCAACCTAATAAGAGACCAGCAAGTTCAATCACCTACACTGGGGCATGTTGGTGTAATATGCAGTGTCGATCTTTGCAGCTCAAGTTGAGTTGGAGCAAAGGGGATGGGGAGCAGAAATACGAAGGGAAAAAATGAGAGCGAAGAAGAGTATGATTTATGTGTGGTAGCCAAGAAAAAAAAAGGCTGGTGAACAGCAGTCAGCAATGAAAGCGTAACGGGCAAGCAACGAAAAATGACCGAAAAAAGGTGGGGAATATTATGCAAGGTATAAATACACCTGGCCACCGTAGGGCGAAGGGAACCAAGACTGGAGTCAGCCGTGGTTGGGAAACGAATATCAGGAGTTACATCGACGCAAAAGGGAGTAGCTCTTATTTGTTCTGAGTGTCTCTAACACGCTTCATTTTGCTGTATCAAATAGAGAGATGGAAAAGGACTGGGAGCAAGGAGGAGAGCACAAGGGATAGCGTGAGGCACAAGGAGAGCAAACACACACACACACACAAAGAGAGAGAGAGAGAAAGAAAGTCAGAGAGCACGTAAAGATAAAACGGCGTACATGAAAGGGGTGACAGTAATGGGCAAGTGCACAGGTGAGTACTGTGGTCAACTCTACGAGAGAAAAGCAAGCAAAATAGGGAAGCAGTTTTTGATCTGGAGCAGGAGAAAGGGGTGTTATGAGGCGCACGAAGGTAGGGCTTGTGAGTTTGTCGTATCAAGACACAGGCAACACAACCTCGTGAGGGCTCATCTCAAGCCTTGTGCCACAGTGGCGTATCCAAGCGTATGTATGCGAAGCTGGAGATTTGGATGGACACCTGTTGTCTACTCGATGTGCAAGAACGAATCCTAACACTCCGACGACATTCAATCTTACTCTCGGCAAAGTTGTGAACGTAAGTGTACGCCGAAATTTTCAATGATGGCACAGATGCTTGTTGGTTGGCTGGTTGGTTGTTTTCTTCATTTTCCAGTTCCATGATGATGTGTGCCTTGTCACGCGAATAACCAAAGTTCGTCGCTTAATAGAACCCAGGGGCGGGTGGGAAGATGCCACAATGACAAATCAAACAACCAAGATTTCCATAGCCATTGGTGATCCAATTATAGAGGAGAAATCCAGACGAATGTCTGACAACAGATATACAGAGAACCAGGAGGTGAAGCCTCACGACAAATATAGTGCACATAAACGAACAAAACGAGGATGAGCGCACTGGTCGTCTGAAAACTTGTCTGTTGGATGTATTCCGAATTCTGACAGCAAGCGTCTCTCAGGAGTGAGGGATAAGGAGAGTGTGGAGAAAGAATTGAGTGTTGACAGTGTCATTTGTCCAGTGTGTCTAACCCGTCGATTGGTGTCAAAGCGATTAGTTTTCATAGAGAGCATATGCTGTATCCTACCCTGTTGGTCCAAGGGTTTCTTTTTTGTTCATCCCTCAATTCTCCTGATTACAGGATCACCTTGCGAATACTCTTCTCTCATGGTTACTCTTCTTTCTCTATCGTTCACGTTTCCTTCTTCCCGTGTTTGTCTTTCCTCTGGCTCAGGGAGGAAGAGGAGAGGAGAGACAAAGGTGATCCCCTCAAGTGACAGAGCATCCAAAAAAACTGATTCATGAGGGGTAGAAATAGAAGGGTATAAGGGAGGGGAGAGCAAGGAGAGAACTCGAAGTAGAAAGAGCGCCAAATGTCGATCCTCGTCTGGGGCTCGGTGTAGATCGGAGTCTGGCACAGGTATGAGCAATTTAATTGTGAGATTTAACGCATTTCTCTCATATTTTACGCGTCGTATCTTACAAAAGGACTTTTGCAATAGTGGTTATAGATATTCAACATGATGAGGTTACCAGGTCAATATTTTTTTTTACAGGATGCCTTCGTTTTGAGAGAAAAATGATGTAAAAAACAAAGTATAGCATTACACGACTCTGAACAAAAAGAAAAAAAAAGTCCTTCATCCAAAAAAAAACTTTCATCGAAAGGTGGCGAAAGAAGCAAAGTGAGGCTGACACATCCTATTTACGTGACCTTGGCCATCTCCTTCTTTTTCTTGCCGCGTGGTGGTGTTACCGGTCGGTTTCCTCCGAGGCCACCGTATGAATATTTTTGTTTCTTCTCCGCTGGCTTGAGGATTTGGAACGAACACATCAACGTCTCGTCAACACTCATCATAGCACCAGCATTGTCAAATTCGCCGCAGTAGTTTGGTGCCGAGAACAATGTCACTAGTTGACGCTTGGCGAAAAACTCGTATCCATCCTCAACAACTTGATGGGCTCGACAAATGAGATCCATGTCATGTTTCTGCAAAAACCGGCTCACAACATCAGGGCCAAAGGTAAAAGAAACGCCTCGATCGTTTTCACTCCATCCAGTAATATCTTTGTCAGGATCCGACCACAACAGGTCGCAGAGAAGACCAGTGTCGGGGATATCTGTTGGACGCATCACACGGCGAATCTGCTCCATGTTGAGAAGATCTGGTGACAGACCACCGTGCATGGTAAAGATCTTCTCATCGATGATGGCTGCAACAGGCAAGCAGTTGAAGCAATCTGTGAAGGTCTTCCACAGCTTGATGTTGTATCGGCGCTTGCCTATCAAAAAGAAAAAAAAATCCAAAGCACATCATGCAGGGCCAGGAAAGAGATGACTTAGCTTTATGCAGCAGGTAGAATAGTCTGACAAAACGCAACACATGTACACAAATATTCATGCTTGAAAGAGAGTTTGATGAGGAGAGCGATGGTAACGCGCATAAAAAGGGGGAGGGAAGACGTATGCAAACAAAAAGAAGGCAGCCGCATCCAAGACGACACAACATGCAAAACAAAGAGACTTACACTCATCGTAAAACCCGTAGATACGATTGATACTAGCGCACTCATGATTGCCTCGCAGAATGAAAAAGTTCTCTGGGTACTTGATCTTGTATGCCAAGAGCAAGCAGATGGTCTCAAGTGATTGCTTGCCACGATCGACATAGTCACCTAAGAAAAGGTAATTCGCCTCTGGAGGGAAGCCGCCATACTCGAACAGACGCAGCAAATCGTAGTACTGTCCGTGAATATCACCTAGATAAGAGGTAGATGAGGCCAAAGCGGGTGGAGCAAGGCGTGAGCAAACTGCGAGCAAGAGAGGGCATTGCTTACACATGTGTGGTTGGGTGTCAATAATTTAACGTACCACAAATCTTGATAGGTGCTTCTAACTCGAGCAGAATGGGCTGGGACAGGAAGATCTCGCGTGCGGTGGTGCAGAGAAACTTGATCTCGTATTCTGCAAGCTGCACCTGCTTGCCCGGACGAGCGCCTCTTACTAATGGCATAACATGATTGGTATGCAGGGGCATGGATTAGAATGCAATGTTTATACATCAACGGATGTAAAAGCAAACATTCACATGAAGGCGGTGTGGCTATTACCTTCCAGCAGCCTGTCAATGATGGAATCAACATCGATATCGGCGGTGTCCCCCATGGTGAAAGATGGGTACAATCAGAGGGTGGTGGGGGAGATATAAGGACGTCGAGACGACGATGGAACGATGAGGCAGGACAAAGGATGGAAGGGAAGGGGATCTGCCGATTAAGAAGGAAAGAAACAAGAGAAGGTGATTAGGCGTACACAGGCTAATGCGTCAGGGCTGATGAGTGGACACAGGACGGCGAAAGACAAGATGAAAGAGCAATCAGTTTATAACCCAGCGTAACACCACACCTGCCAGCCACCTTCTATTTTCCTACATGAGAAAGACAAGAACGCAGGGCTGTTTGGGTCTGTGGTGTTTGACACGACACATCGTTCTCTCTTCATCTGTATATCTCGCAGAGTAGGCCTCGAAAAGAACCCGAATGTTGAAGACTTGCCGTATTAGCAAGTGTACATGGAAAGCCCGAGGGGAACAGTGGACAAACGTGTAATATTGCGTACTGCTGTGTGCGACTTCAACAGAGACTGTCCATTGTAGAAAGGACAAATGGAAAGGGGTGCACAGTTCTAAGAGCAATTGAACACTGACGTCCTGGGCAAGAAAACAAAGGGGGGGGGATAACACGTATCGCTAAATCCGCTCCTCTTCTTGACCCACCCATACTCCTACTCGCAATATCCAAATAAACCGTATCTTGTTGCTCCATTCTCTCGTGCCTCGGCTCCTGTGGAAACAGTATTTCGACAGGAACACGGCTAAAGGGAGAAGAGAGGAGGGAGAGAAAGGGTGGGCGAGAGTGGCAAGAGTTGTACATCTTCCATACAAGCCTGTTAGGCATCCAACAAATGGTGTATGGCAATGAATAAAGTATAACTTATAGTCATCGCCACAAGCACAATGCGGAGTGTATTCTCTGGCTCCCTTTACCAACACTCATCACAACCTCGTACTCTACTTCCTTTCCATCCCGCTCCACTCTCCAAAAGAAGGACCAAGAAGGAAGGGTTTCGCACGCTAGTCAAACAAGTCCATAGAGCCAACGTTCGAGTTCTCTACATAGGACTCAATAGTCTTGCAGGTCACATCCTGTCATCATCAACTCAACAAAGGGTATTGGTGTGTGATGTTCATTCCTACAGCGCTACCAATGGTAGAAAGGAGGTGGCGTGGACTTTGACCTTCCGACCAAAGACCTTTTCCAAAAAAAGAAAGCATCCCGAATCTCTTCTTTAAGGTCCACGAGAGGGATGCTTTGACGTCAAAGTGGCAAAAAAAATATTGGATATGCTCAAAGACGCATCAAAGGGGTTGGCTCGGTGATGTTTATGAGGGTACTTTGCCATTACCTGTAATGACGGATGATAGGGAAGGGGTTGGTATTGGATGGATGGATGGGATGGGTGATGGATGCGATGGATGCGATGGATGAAGGATAAAAGTAAAAAAGGAAAGTGCGGATGCTTTCTTCTTTTGATTTGTGTATTTGCTTTTCGAGCCCCGTAAGGAGAGATGCAAAGTCGAGCGCACGCAACCTATTCCTAACACAAACACGCCATGTAACAACAAGTGGCGATGCAATGGGCATCTCAAGAGACTTCTTCAAGGGTTCTGAGTCATGACCTTCGCTCTCATGAGCAATTAAAGTAGCTGACAATGTCTACACCGTCTGCTTAAACTCCTTTCATTCATGTATATTGGCGCTGTTGCACTAGATGGGTGAGAACAGAGATGTCAAACTCACTCTGTGATATGCCACAGTGTAGTGATGTTGGTACTTGGACGCACTTCGCTATGGGTAACGTACATGTCAACTCTAAGAAGTAAATTCAAACACACGTTAATCATCCCTTAGAATTTCGTATCATCTTAAATTATAATACGTATACATTTTTTCAATCACTATCAGAATGTAAAGATGGTATGTAGCTGCTACTTTTCTAACAGAAGTGTTGCCAGATAAAACTCTAAAGCTTTGGTAACCGTTGTACCTTTCATGGTTTACATCGGTAGTATGTGGCAACAATCCAAGCAACAGTCATGGGTGCCTGAATATCTTCGATAGTGAGAGAAGTGAATGACTAAGAGATGGGTTGTTGTCCCTTCATACCTCTATTTGTCTGCTATCTCCTTTATACACCAGTATGACCTCATGTCAATGTTTTCGATTTACCCATTCACTATGTACAACATGGTTCGAAAAGTCTGCATTTTAAGAACAAAGATAACGCCATGGGTGTGAGCCTTATTTGCTTAATTAGCGGATCGACTCCTACTGTCATTGTGGAGCTGTTAAGGGTGCTTGGCATTTTGGGGGAGAATTTCTTTGATTCGCTGTTTCAACAAACTGGAGAACATTCAAGAGAGATTTTGTGCATCGGGTCCTCCATCCCTTCGGCTCAAATGGATCAAAGTTTTGAGTGGGATAACTTTTGTCAAGATCCCACTACGAACTCAAATATGGTGGAGTTATCTTTGACGGCCCAGTAAGAGATTCAGTAATAACGCTGGATCTATAGTTTAAGAAGACAAGAGAGTATGACATTGACAAGAACCCTCCCCTCAACCACACTCGCATTGAAACCTCTCCTCCCATTCGTATCCTGAACAAAAGCCAATGAACTTGATGTTCAGGTCATTGGCTGCCGTCCCCCTTGCATCAAACAGCCACAGCTCGCTTTTTCTATTATAGATTCATCTTTCGTGAGGAAACAAGAGGCTAGCGAAATCCACCAAAGTCGGGGTTTTTGACTGCACTACACCTTTTATTCGATTTTTATTCGATGGAGCGGCTCAGAAGCTATACTCATCTCTGCTCCAAAACAGGTATATAGGATGGCCAAAATCACAGATAGTTTTCAAGAGCTTCAGCAAAGGAGGATCAGAGGGATGGGAAACGAGCTTGTTGGGTGGTGGTGCACTGACGATGAGAATGGTATGTGGTTTGCCGCCAAAGGCGTCGTCACGTGTACAAAGGTGGAGGAGTGAGGCTGTACATTCTTTTTCTCATTCTAGGTCGAGACTGAATCAGAAAGGGAAAGGAAGGGCGTCATTTGTCATTGAGGCCATGTTTTTTCCTGTCTCTCCACTCTTCTCCACAATCCATCGCCGAGAGAGCCAGCAGGGTCCGGCCTGCACTGACCTTTCTGCCTTTCTATCTTCCGACGTTACACCCTCATTCTCCTTCCATTCTCCTCTCACCTCGTCGTCATTGTCTTACCCCCGGCTTTTACAATGAGTACCAGCAATCTGTGTCAACAGAGTCAAGTCCACCGACTGTACAGCTTGTACCTTCACTTCGACGCCTCACATAGTGCAAAGCACGAAGACCCTGAGGTAATGTGAGATATGGAGCGTTGACTGCGAGAAAAGTAGAATAGAGGGCGAATGGGGCTTGATATGAATGAGAGCTTGGTCAAGAGAAAATGTAGCATTTTTGCCAACCTCTTTCTGTCTGTCGGGGATGCAGACCGGGCATGTGCAACTACAATTGTTCTCCACTGTCCATGGGGATTTCTATCCCGTTTTTTACTATTCTGATTCGCTTGTTATCTCCACCTTCCCAGCCCCCATCTCTGTTTTTCTTCTCCATTTCTCTTTTCTCTCCGTCGTCCCCTTTTCTCTTGCATCTTCTCTCCCTCCTTCTCCCTCTCCTTTATTTACCATTGACCCTCTCTTGGCCTTTGACTATGCTAAAACAACAATAGTGTAGGGCTGTCCTTGATCAATGCTTCCAACTGTTCGAGAAGGACTATATTGTAGGCAGGGTTGATAATCGCAATGGCCAGCTGTGCTCCACCTATCCTGCTGAGCTGGCAATCCTGGAAGGCTTGAGGGACGATACCGTGAGAGACTCCAGGCTGCTTGGCAGTCCAGAAACGGCCTCTCCCCGTGACCAACTAGAACATGCGCAATCAAACCGTAGCACGCGAGCCGTGCCTGCAGCGAAGGAGGGATCAAACCCCGATCATCCTCAACAGCAATGGCAGAATCAACAACGCATGGACGCTCCAATTGCCATTGCGCCGCAGGCACATGTTTCTCAGGCATCACCGTCCCTTCCTCCTGTAGATATGCCTGACACCGACCAAAGCTTAGATTTGGATGAAAGCTGCATGATGTCCTTCCAGGACATCCGCGCCGAGCTTGATCAAGTCCACCAGAACAGCCTGGAAAGTGGTCTATTTATGAACCAGACGAACGCGAACAGCGGTCGTAGGAATATCCTCCTTTTCCCCTTCCGCATCCCCCCAGTTAAGGCGGACCAGAGTGCGAAAAGTCGCACGACCTCTCCAGCTAATGTACCTCTGCCCCAATCCCCTCCGTCGCGCTCCATGCATGATCAGTCGCTTACTTCCAGCCGTAAAGGTCCGTGCCCTCTTCTCCAATCTTTTGTTGATTTTTATTGTGATGCATGCTTCCCTCCGTTCAAACCCAAACGTACCACGATGTGGCTATTTTTTTTTCCTAGTTTAGCTCATCGTCGCCACACCCTCTCCCCCTTTTACATCGTTTGTGATTCTCCAATAGTAAACGATACCCAGGAACTGCTACGCCTATTTGAGAAATCGCATTTCGCACGAGTGCGTGCAAGGTTTGTTGTGCCCTGCATCCTTGTCCGGGGTAAAAATATTTGCCGCTCCGGAACTCTTTCCAATGAGGTCGAGGTCTTCATGCATAACGTCAACCAGAAATTCAATGATCTGAACCAGAAGCGTAAGACGTTTTTGTATGGTGCCGGTGAGAAGAGGTAAGGGCTCCATCCTATCACTTTTACTATACTAGAGCTATACTACTGTGTCATTTTTCTCTTCTTTTTTCAAGTCGTCTAACCCACCGAGATAAATTTGGCACTCTTCAGCCCCGACAAGGAGGACCGAGAAGCATCTTTGACCAAGCAGAGATCGGAGGACATTGCATTGTTACGTCGACTTGGTGTGACCTATATTAATGACCTCATGGTAGAGAACCGAAAAGTCAAGTATGAGAGCGTCTAGAGATTTGCGAATGCCTCGTGATGGATGTTTGCGCAAAATAATGACACATCTTTCTCTTGGCTTTAGGTACGGTCTTAAGGTGACCTCATCAGAGAAAGTGGATTCATTTGGACGTTACTCCAACTTCAAGTTGGTGTCCACACCTTATCCTGGCGTCGAGTTTTTCCAAAAATTCAAAGCCAATAAGTACTCAGCGCGCAAGTTATGCTTTGATTGGTCGCAGACTTTTGCCGACGCAGACCTTCAGCTACCCAGTGGTCACACAGACAATCTTGGCATTCCCTGGAAAGATTACAAACAGTGGGACCTCAGTATGTGCATTCTCCACTCAGTCTGTTCTCGCTTTCTGATGCTCTGATTTCTAGTACTGATTATTCTTCCTCTTTTTTACCGACTCTTATAGTCGAATTGACACAGAACTACCTTCGTCTGTATTTAACATTCATTGCTGATGGAACATACGACCCTCTTTCGCTACAAACTTCAAATAACGTGACTCGATGTGGCAATGAGAACAATAATTACATGGACAATGTCCTTTCACCAAAAGGACTTTTAATCCATTGTATTTCAGGTATACTCTAAGTTGTTGCAACCATTAGCTCTGAACCATTAGCTATGGCTTATTGCGTCTTCCTGCCAATAGCGCTGATACTGATGTATTTTTCTCTCTGCTTAGGCTGGGATCGCACTCCACTCTTTATATCCCTGCTCCGCATTTCACTATGGGCTGATGGCGAGATCCACACCTCTCTCAGTGCTGCAGAGCTATTATACCTCACGATTGGATACGACTGGTTCCTTTTCAAGTATGCACTATCTATGCTCTTTCCTAATTTGATGAGTTTGTGTTTATTGCTGAAACAAGTCGTTTACAAGCTTATCACTTCTATCTGTATTCATTCATAGCCATCTGCTGGCAGATCGCAGCTCCAAAGGAGAGGACATTTTTTATTTCTGTTTCTACTTCCTCAAGTTTATCTACAGCGAAGAGTTTTCGCTTCAGCACATTACACGGATTGCGCAAGAAAAATTCAAACAAGACGACGGCACCAATCTTTCGAGCCCTTCAGACGCATCTGTTGAGGACGTGTGTGAGAGTTGTCGCTGTCTTTCGCCTACTGAACGATTACGTCTATATGGAGGTAGTGGCAGTTGTGGAGATATTGGAGGCTCGGCTTCAAAGAATGATGTGGCATCATCAGTAGATGGCAAGCCATCCAGCTGGCAGTTTGTATCTTTTGCTGCAGGTCCTGCTGCCTCATCATCCTCGGCCGGTAGGGAAGATCAGCTTCGATATGGCTCGTCTGCAAGCACCAGCATCAGTAATTCTACAGGTGCACAGTTTATTCCATCGGTCTCAAGAGGGTCGTCTTCATTGTCTTCTCGGCAACAAGGCGGATGCCTACCGCCTTTACCTTTCGCTTCAACACCATCGCCTAGTAAAAGTGGATTAAAGGCTGCACTCCAGGGCCTAGGTACCAGCAACAAGTGCTCGTCGCCATCCAGTAAGCTGAGCTCTTCGTCGAGTCAACATGCTGTTATTTCATCCAAGCTCGGAGGCTGTGAAATGACTAGAACTGCTACATCGCCAGATCTTGGATCTGGAATTGCCACTACAAGCGAGGATCCCTGTAATATTGCCAAGAACTGTTCAGAACGAAACACACGAAAGAGAGCCTCGACCTTTGATGGAGGATTGTTAATAAGCTCGGATGCGAGTGCTATTCACCCACATGATGGGCATGAATCTGACGATGAGGAGGATGACGAGGACGACATGGAAGACCTCACGAGCGGTGACGATGCTGAACTTGATACTGATCGTGAGAATCTGTTCGTGCCTTCCAACCCGACTGATGTACCACGGCGGCCATCTATTTCTGAACGATCTTCATCACCCCACCACCGACAATACCAGGAATGTCGTTATTGTCGCCAGCGATTCACTGTAAGCAGGCCGCGACATGACGCCGATAGCAAACACTTACGAAATGGATCACAGCGTACTGCTTCATCAGCTGTAGGAAAGGAGGCATTGCGATACGGCCGTAGCGATAGAGTCGGTGATGGAGCCTTCAGCGACAGAGAGAAGCGAAGCTCACGTTCCCGGACCCAATATCCTGCCGACTCGGATCGTGAAGAAGTCTTCCAGCTCGAGATTGAAGATAGCAAGACAACCAATCATCGCCCTCTCAGCCTTGCGCAACAGCGACGTTTGGGCTCCATCCTGTCACCCGTAATGGATCGTAAACGCAGATCCTTCTTGAATCTCTTTCAAACGGATGACGCTGCAAATGAAATTGAGAATGACGAGGACTCTGTAGAAAGCAATATATGCCGCGATCGTGAGGGCGTTAAGGGAGTCGGAGGACGCTTTTTCACAAGTGACAGTGAGTGGGACCAGCCAACTTCACAAAGTAACCCTCGCGACTCTAGGCGCATGTCCACGTCCATCTTTGGTAAGAGCTGCGGCGGTAGTCGCTCTGATGTAGAGGATGACGACGATGATGATGGCGAAGGCATGGCGGGTAGTCTAGGATCGGTTCGGGATTGTCTCAAACTTGAACAACACCAGAATGATCGCATGTTTATGCCTTCTCTGCAGGGCATGTTTTCACCCTCTATCGTCTCGGATGGTTTTGGCGAGCCGCCTTCAGAGAGCGGTAGGACACATCTTATGAGACATGACCCTGATAGGAACGGCAGCGATGGCAACTACCATGGTCTCCAGCCACAGGATTGTCAGCAGGAGGAGCAACATCATAAGCGAACATCGCAATCATCTCCGATGACCGAGTCGTTTTCGCTTAGTGGTGAGATGCCTCAGAGAAGTGAGTCCTCTAAGAGAGCAACCAGACGACAGCGTTTACGTGAGATTAGGAGGCTTTTCATGGAAATGCGACACGAGATCGGCGATGGCTCAAGGCCACCGAGTCGAGGTGGTAGACATTTACTAGTTGCTGCTGCTGCAACGGCATCTTCTGCTGTAGCTGGTGCAACAGGCGTTGGGAGCGGAGGGCATTTAGATGACTCGTCGGATCAATTGTCACCCTCTGGGATGACAGACGACAGCTCCGCCTCTTCTTTCCCGTTTGGCTTTGATTTGTCTCGCCACCACCAGCACCATCGCCATCAACATTCGCGCGAGCAGCGTCAGTATCATGCTCAAGGAAGAGTGCATCAGGAATCTCCAGGTGCGAATCAGACATCGTCGTCATCGTCAACTCACCATTATGTCGCTAGTTTCTTTGGAACCAATTCCTCTCCACCCACTTCAAAGGATTCGACTTCAGACATGGGCGCTGAGAAGGAATCAGATTTTTACTCTCCTTCCGCTGCATCAGATCGAAGACACTCCTACGAGTGGGCAGCTACGAGGACTCCTTATGACGGCCGTATCCAGCCTCGTGATCAACAGCCGTCACGGTTTGATTCCAGCAACCACCGGCCATCCATACCAGAAGTTCCTTCGCATCTGATGATGGATAATTCACCCACGGATCAACAAAAGACGTCACCTCGTCGCCGCTCGGCTCCCAGAGTTGCGCCTAATAGCGGCGACTTGGACGATGATCATTTCAGTTGCAACTCCCCGTATCAACTTTCTCATCGCTATGAGGACGAGGAGGAGACTGATATCGATCCAGAGCCTTTCCACGATGAAGATTCGATAGACTACTCAGCCAGCTTTCTCGATAGCTGCGATATCCCATCATCAGCGAGTTTTCTACAGTCAGAGCGCCTTTTCACCTCGACCTTGGCAGCTGTTCTCCACCGTTCGTAGGACTACAACGACGGTGATTGGAGGAACTAAGCAAGCTGCCGTCGTCGCTGCACCAACGGCACTAGCGTAAGCCATAAGAACGAATGACACCTGCATCTGACTTGACCACCTTGCTTTTATCGATATCACTTGCATCATGGAATGATGGCATGTTGCCTGTACTGAGCAGCTGTAATGATCATTCCAACAGTAGTAGCAGTATCTGTTGTCTTGGATAGCCATGCTCGCATATGTAGCACCAACAACTCCATCGGGCCGTGACACCTAGTATCTATATCAGCAACACCACCATGTTAGCGTGCCATTGATCTTTGTCGATTGCTCTGCTGTAGTCGTGGTTTAGAGGCTTCATGGAACACACAGGAATGATTGGGCGGCTTTGGATTGGTAAGAAAAAGCATTTATTACATGCGATCTAACTGCTACACACATAGGCCATCAATGAATAGACATACCAAGAATTTTTTTAGATACTGAATAAGTTCTTATATTATTTTGTATCATTTCTCTTTCTATGTAGGATGCCAGATATTTTTGCATAGTCTTTTTTGTCCCTGTACTATTCATTTTTTTTATCTATCTAGCGTTTTTAGCCTTATGGCTGTTTTTCACAGTAAAATAATGTAGGTTTTTAGAGCATATACTATTATCATGGGCAAAGTTGGATTCCTTCAAACGTTTTACCAGCTGGAGGATCTAATGCATTTAAAAGCGCTCTCTAACGACGGTGGTGTTGAATACATGGATGTATAAATTATCTCAATAGTTTGCCTGAGTTAGTGCATTATTGGTTACCACTAGCAAACTCTTCGCAGCTATGAGAGGTGATTCCAAAATGCGTTCGCTTATTCATCATGAACGCCTTGAGAAGTAGAATCGAATATAACGATGTCGAATCCTATGCAACTATCGACGTTCATGTTTTTTTTTTAAAAAAAATTTTCAGATTGTAACTGTTACACAAAAGAACATTGAGGCTACCACTTTTGTGTAAGGTTAAGCATCAGAGTGCGATCTGGTGGTGGCTCGATACGAATGGGTTTACTCCTATATTCATTTTCTGGCTATTGCATCCTTAATTCTCTTAAGCTTCTCCATAAAAGAATTCAGTCTGCAGAAGATTTAATACCTTACATGGCATCCTTCAATGTCAATGCTAATTGATGTAAAAGAATATGATGCGGTTCACCAAAATCCAACAAAAAAGGGATTTCGGTTTTTATTTGTGAACCGCACCATTGCAGCATTTTTCGCGCTTCTCTGTAGTGTTGTAAGCTTCCACTACTTCGTCCATTTTTTTTGTTTTCGGCACGAATGTGAGCTTCCCATGAAGGTATTAACAGGCCTGGTGAACTGTATGAAGGTTACCGTCATTCAATATATTACTTGCTCGAAACCCATTCTGTATTATTTGAATCTTTTTTTTTGGCTGTTTCTACAAAAAAAGGTTTCAAAGCAAGCCATCGCCTTCAAGAGATTGAAGGAATTCATCGTATTCTGCCTTTTTCTTAGCATTTCGATCCGCTGCCGACTGGGTCGCCGGCTGCGACGGCTGTCGAGGTGCACTGTCCACAACGCTAGGTGCCGTGTTGATGGCAATCCGTGTGGAGCCAATTGTGACAGTTGGGGTGAGATTGATCTGCGGCAGACGAATGCCCAATCCGGCTGTGAATGAAGACGAGCTTCCTGAGCCTTGGCCAGGATGATTACTGTTGCTATCACTCTCATCATCGCTGTCCGGCGCCACGTTCACAAGTGGCCTGCGAGTTAGAGTTGATGTTAGAGATGACCCCAATGATGGTATACCACTTGGTACAGCCGGCTCCGAGGCAGAGGCGACTGGTAACTTGGTACTGCCTGAGACTGTTGCGGACGATAATGTTGAAGATATAGGTGATGTTGCTTCCACCGATTGAGCAAATGAGCTATCGGCCTCCTGTTCTTGTTGATGACTTTGTGGAGAATGGTGGTGTTGGTCGTCGTCATCGGCCACACCTGGTGCAGCGTTGACAGGCTTGCCTATCCGTTTGCTTTGGATCACCTTCTTACGCAGAATGGTCGACGGTACCAAATGGACAAGTTCCTTCTGAAGATTACGTAGTTTAGGTGCCGCCGAGATACTTGTGGGTCCTGCCGGTGCTGTGGGTTTTGGTGGTAGCGGGGCTGTAGCAGTGGATGGCGATGATGTTGCTGATGCGACGGTGCCAGGCTTGGGAGGCAATGGATGAACTTTTGGTTTCGCGGCAGGAGTGGAAGGAGCTACCTGTGGCGCCGCTTGTGGTGTAGTCGCAGCCTTTTCTCCTGTACCATCGTCCATCACCTTGTCTGTATCCGTTTCATCCACCACCATGGAAGATGAATCAGCTCCACCTTCCTCACCATCAGCTTTCCGTCGTTTAGCCTCGCGTTCTTGCTCTGCATTCTCTGGTGGAAGGTGTTGCTGTTGCTGCTGTTGAGCATCGCTTTGTGGGGGTGCTCCTCCTCTGGGGGGTCGGAACTGACGGTGAGGTCCCGGTGGCCTAGGCGAGAAATGTTGGTGTGGCGGTGGCGGTGGATGGTGCATATGTGGTGAAAAGGGTGGCTGGCCAAAGGGAGGTCCTCCTGGTGGCATAGGCATGCCAGGCTGCATTGGTGGTCGAGGAGGCATGAACCCAGGCGGTCCTGGTGGAAATGGTCCTGGAAGTCCTGCATTAAAGGGAGGTCGAAATTGCATACCAGGCGGACCTGTGTGTCAAAAGATCCAGCATATGACAAAAGTAACATATTGGGGGTTAATAGTTGCTAACGTAAATGCCTCCACGCGGAAGTCAAAAAAGAAAAAGAAGAAATAAAATGAGAGAAACGCATTGGTCAGGTCCTGGTTCTCTACTTACCAAATGGGCCGCCTAGTGGAGCACCTCCAGGCATACCTGGAGGAAAAGCTCCGGGGTGGGGATGTCCAGTAGGGAATGGTGAATGCTGTTGTGGTGGAAGTGGCTGAGGTCGGCTTATGGGCTTTGGTAAACTGGGTGCAAGGAACCGAGCTTGCTCTTCTTTGGAAGGCGGTGGACCTTCCGGTAGTGGAGGCATCCAATCATCATCGTCACTGTCCAACTCATTATCCGAGTCTGAATCTGAGATGCTAGATCCTGATGATGAGTCCGATTCTTCGGAACCTGATCCAGACTCTTCAGCGTCCTCATCTTCCTGTTTTGTCTCCTCTTTGCCAGATGCCTTCAATTCAGCCTCCTCAGTGATATAAGGCATAATCTCTGGAGGATATTCAATATATGGTTGGCCAGGTGGGGGTGCGCCATAGGGGTTCAAAATGGGATCGTAGTAAATCGACCGTTTTGGATCCCGTCCAGGCGGAATAACGCTTAATGGATCAGGTGTTGCTGTATCTCCTGCTGGCTCTTCTTCTTTTGGTCGCCTATGTAACACGAACAGAATATCCAGTTTTGACGTTAACTAACATACTCCTCCGTTCGTAATAACTTCGTAATAAGTGGTGATCACAATGCCAACGCAAAAAGTGGATAAGTTCTCTACATACTCTAGAGGTTTGACACCATTAGCCTAGACACAAGAAATAGAATAAAACAATATGCAGACGCATAGAAAAATGAATAGCTGGCTCATATTTCGCCATGGATAACAACAGGTTGCTCAGATCATGTGTTGCCTTACCACTCTGATCGCATTCACTCTGTCCAGCTTCTCTCGTAACTGTTTAAGTTTCTTGGCTCCATCTTTGTCCAGCTTTCCCTGTTCCTCGAGTTGCTCCAACTCATAGACTTCTTTGGCTGTCGTTGTATCACGAAGTGCCGCCGCTGTTTCTCGAGCTCGAGCTCGATCTTTTTTGTTCTAGATGGTCATGAAAAAAGTTTATTCCACACAGTTTGTTAGAGTAATAAGTTACTTCGCCATTGCAGCATTGTGAGTATTATGAAATTGGACGGATCATGGTGAGTTACCTTCTTGACTTCTTTCCTGTGTTGCTCCCTACCTATGCGGAGTCAAAACAAGAGGAAGAGTTTTCATTGTCAAGTTAGTCCTAATAGGGTACATTGATGATATTCACGCATGCATCTTGATGGATGGTGAGAATCAGCCCAGACATACGGAATTGATCCATAGGGTTCAATGTCCTTCCGCCCTTTTTGCCCATGATGTCCTGAATTCCTTTTGTGGAGGATGGGTAATGGGAATGGATGTGAAGAGGATGCAAAATTAATTCCATGCACCGCCTCGCCGTTGGCAGTGTCTGTGGCTGAGCCAAATGGGTCTTAGGTGTTGAACTCTGTTTTCTTACGCTTTTTTTTCATAGAGCTATCCTCATCTCGATCCTAGGAGGAAGGATATCATGCTTTGCATCCACTTAGAGAGGGTTCACTGCATAGTCTTCTTTCTGGTCAAGAGTTACTGCGAACCACCAATAACCCCTCTACAACAATAATGCAGTGATGGCGAAAGGAGGATAATCATTATTGACGATCCATGCAATTTGATTGGGCACGCTTCTGGATGTGCCTTCTGACAATAATTGGATGGATGTCGTTTCTGCTTTTACAAAAAGACAAAGGTGGAAGAAGGGAAGACAAGGCCCCGCATCAGCAGCATAGCTACCTGTATTGCAAGAATTGTGCATGTAAATACCGTTGACGGTGCCTTGTGATCGCCCCTCGAAGGCTGCGAGCGACAACGACTCCGTGTTTGTTCCAGCAACCCTGGAGTATTTCTCCCTGGAACACAAAACATGGCATGGAGCAAGTCAATGGCTGGGTCTGCACGTTCCTTTCTCGCCATCAGCAGCAGAAAAAAAAAGTTCAAGACGCAAAGGAGTCAGAGGGACCATACAGGTGATCGTGGACCAAGGCAACAATTGCACTCAAGAGATGAAGTGCAGTGCTTATTTTCACTGTATAGTGCAACTAAAGGACATATCCAAGGCATGCATTGCATATTACTCCTCCCCCTTTTCATGCGGGGGCGGATGGTAAGGTTCACAGTAGTTACTTCGTTGCCCAGACAAGACACAAACCCCCCTACCTTCATCCCCGACATACTTCTCATAATTTCGTCTCCTTTATTGTCTGCCTGCACTGAATTTCCGCACCGAACTGTATTCGCCTACTATCTTTTATTGCCCATTTCTTGTGCATTCGTATTACTCCTCTTTGTCTACTTTGTTCATTATCCCATTCGCCTTTAAACGCCGTATCTTTCCTCTCAGCTTTTTCCCGCCAGGGTTGACACGGGAAAAAACAACCAGCCTTTAAACCGTTGTGAGTCGTAAAAAGAGACAAGGACAAAAGGAATCAGGCTAAAAAAGGGTAAACACAGAGTCCTGCTACACCACCAGTTGGTGAATTCTGGAATGCTCCTTGCTCTCTTTAAATGTCATCCACCGTTCGTCTTCATGTCCCCTAGAGGTCTCCGCAAAATAAAAAAATCGATCACTCTTACTTTGTTTCTTCTGCGTTTTACGAACTCCACTATCCATCTCCATTTTTTCTTTTAGTTGTGGTTGAAGAGCTTGCACTTTTTGGTTTCCTCGTCCTCATTCTCAACTCTCGTATGTCCACTTTCTCCACTCTCCTCTTTGTATTTCCTGCGGAGCAGCCTCTTTTTTATTGGTAGTTCCGTTTTTACCGTCAGGCTTGCTTGGCATTAACAACATCCTCCTCACACTCGCTTACTGCCTCGCGCCACTTCGGGCCACAGCCAGCTTGGCTATTGTGAGCGTGCCCCTTTCTTTTCTTTCAATCCTTTGACTTTTTTTTGTTTCAGCTAACCTAGCATTTTCACCTTGGATCACCAATCCTTCAAATTGCTGAGACACAAAAGTATGATCGTCGGACCGAACCTCGGTCGTTGAACATGCATGTCTGTGTGAGGGATGCGTTGTCATTGTCCTCAAGCAGGTTCTACTGCTTGCACTCTTACCTCGTATTCTTTCTCAGATTGGTTCCTGAACCGGGCGGCTCTTTTCTCTCTCTTTCTCTCCACTCGCTCAACTTCTCTTTGTTCCATCCCTCTCTATCTCGTCCTCTGGTGCAAACACACAGCTTCTCCAAGAATTCATTCACTTCTGCAACCCAACCCTTGGCGTATGGTGTGGTAACAAAACCCAACCCAAATAAAACGTTCCTATTCGATCACAGGCATGCTGCTTCGAACTGTGATAGCATACGTACACAACAAAAAAGAGAGTGGACAAGCGAGGGACAGACAGAGTGGGTAGTTAGTGGTCCTCATAATGGTTGCTATTCTTTTCTTGTTGTCACATTCGTCAATGTCTTTCACTCCATCCTTTCCTCAAGCAACTACCTCCCGATCCTACTACCCATCTCTGGCATTATTCTCTTCTCTAACCTCACTCTCTCACGCCCCTTCTCCTGCCGCTCCTCGTACCATTTCACATCGCATCCCCTCTGGATTTCACCGTCCACCCCAACTTTTGGAGATCCAAGCCCTGTATGCACTGAACCTGTCAGGCACATATACGCACACACCGATATATCCCCATGTCACCCTTGTCACCTTTTTGGCCCCCTTCTCTTTTTGCTAGCTACTGCTCTTCTTTTCACCACCACCGCTACCACTCTGTCCCCATCTCCTTCACCCTATTCTTCCCTCTCCCTCCCTCTTCTCCTAATTTTTTCGACCCTTTCTAACCTAGCCATAATTTCCTTTAAACTGTCTATTGTTTTATGTGATTGACGGGGATTGATACCAGAACTGATGGGAACTCTGATCAAGATTGTCGCTTATGTCGATGGAAGGCGACTCGAACGGGTCTTTGAATTCGACCCCCAATCCTCCTGTCGGTCCGCGGTGGAGAAGGTATACTCTCGTTTGTGTCCTTTGCAAAAGAATTGAAATGGAATGAATGAATGAACCATTGCTCGGCACTTTCATCCACTCATGCTGTCAGTCTTCTTTTTACCTCTAGGTCTGTGATGCACTGACCATACCCTCCGAATGGACCTACGCAATGTAAGGTTATATCATGTAGTGAAACCTCAGACGGCTCGACTCTTAAATTTTGCCACTAATATCTTTATACGTTTGTCTTTCGTTTATATTCAGGTTCAGTCGTAAACACCGGGGATGGATTCATGATAAGACAAAAATAACAGACATTGTCTTCAAAGGCCATGTAAGAAATCAAACGGGTTTTATTTTGGAAACAGTGGTCTGCTGGGAAAGAAGAAAAATGCCAGGGCTCAAAATTTCACCCTTTCTTAAAATGCATTCTTAGGTCATGCAGAACAGACGACAACTGTTATACCTTGCATGAGTACCCTAACTTCTGTACGTTTTCTTTGTATGTATTACTGTGGCAGAAAACATTAGAGATGAGGCAAAAGACCCCCGCATTTTTCGAAGCACCATTAATCACGCCTTTAGAACCAAGCAAGGTAACTCTGAAGACGGCTTCTTTTTTTAACCACAGTTGAACATTTTATACAGTTATCTTGACGGATTCCTGCTTACAGACCACCTAACAGACTATACCTGACCAAAATCGATAAACATATAGTCCTTTTTGCGAGACTCGACATCCATTCTAAAAGGATCAGCGCCTTCGATTGACCACCACCGATTGTTCAACCTCATTTTTCGCTCAGGAGAGGACGAAGAGTGGCTTTCGAAATTTCAAAAGGGTTCCATTTGCTTGTCAATCGTTCTCTTCAACCACGAAAACAAAATTTTGCTCAGTCCCAACGGCGTGCTACCTACCCTTCTAATAGCTACCATCGAAGATGCTGACTACTACAACTTTGACTCAGATTCGAGTGACTTTGCGTGGATGGTCAAAACATCACTGGATTGGAATATCGATGCTTCTGGGGCCATCAGCTCAACAGCTTCGTCTTCATTGGCAGCTGCAGCACCAATACAGCCACCCAAGAAACGGACCTCAAGTATCCGACGGGCTCTAAGCCGAAGTCCAAGCCGCAGCAGAAGCATTCGCTATAGCCAACATATTCAAGAGGAAGCAGAAGAATGGCAATCTATATCAGACAAGCAATCGTTTGGTACCTCGGGCAGCAGTGACCCTACCACCAAGAACCCTGCGCTTTCCAAGCCGCCACCTGTCGAAATCATGTCAGGTGCGACTCTCCAAGCAATACATTCGCCCCCACGAACGACATTATCGTGGTCACCACGGGCAAAAAGCCGGAGCAGGAGGGATTCTACAGCCAAATCAAGCAATAGCCTGGCAGAGCCGGCTGCAACAACCCCAAATCGATCATCGGACACTAAAGTGATTTATCAATCACCACAGAGCATGGATCCTCCATCACCCCCATCCCCTAAATATTCTCGATCAATCCATGACCAACATATGTCCTTAGCCGCAGCCATTTCAGCACCGTCAGTCACACAACCCCTTTCGATGCCAGAACTTTTCCCAGACAGGACTAAAGATTATCAGAGAGAAAATGCACTACGTCAAGGGTTTGTGGCAGCGATTCAGCAGGCACAGAAAAGGTTGTCTCTGGTTGAACCGCTAACAATATTGTACGACAAGGTGTTTGAGCTCCCATTGGTTGGGGTTAAGACAGTGGTAGCGATACAGCACGTCCGTGACGTGGACAAGGATCAGATCGCTGCCGAGCTGGTTCAACTAGGCAATTTTCGATGGCGCCAAGCCGATGGATGCTCCAGTTCGGTGTACTCAGGAAAAGAGGAGTTTTGGACAGACCTCACCAGCACGTACGAAAATATCAAAGGTGAGTGCCATTGTTTCTTCTCTACAATGTCTGGCAATAATGTTTATTGCCTCATATGTGTTTAAATCTCTTCCAAATCACTGATTTGATTGGATTCTACTATTTTTCTCTCAAATGATAGCGCCTGCCTTGTCAAGTGGTCTCTACGTAGGTCTCTTTCATACTGAATCCCATCTTTCAGGTCTTCGGATCCTTGTACCTAAGCACCGGCGGAATATGATACCATTAGCCAAGATCCGCGACGACGCAGAGCTGTCAGACAGCGAATGGGAGTGGATCCAATCGACCAGTACTGAGCGGGACGCAGATATGCTAGCAAAGCGATGTTCGGTGCCCAAAGATGACCCAATGCACCATCTAAAGGTTGAATTTGCACGCGCCGCTGCCAAATTGGCAAAACAGACCAAAGTTCATTGGAATCCTAGCGACCTTTACACTGAAGATACTCTGCGCTTATCAACTGCTCAGACATTGACGGGATTTTCACCATTATCAACAACAAATCATGACCGGCTACACCCAAGTCGTTCAGAATCTTCATTAAAATCACGGCCAGCGACTATCGAGAGGAGGCCGAGCGGCGACATGAGTTCTCTGTATTCAGTCAACACTATTGATAGCCAAAGTGAAGCGCCATCCAAACGTGTAGTGGAAGGAGTGCCGACTCAAAATCGGTTTATCGCCTTGAATACCGACATTTTATGGCGAGACTCTATCTTCCAGATGAATGAATCTCAGTTGCGAATGGCACAATCGACCAATGTCCGGATCATCCTCTACGTGAAGCCGACGCGTTTGGCAACAGATAGTCGTCCACCATTTAACGAAAAATACCTTGAGTACCACCCTTACCAGATATTCGACGCAACGCATCACCTAGTCTATAATCCGGTCATATACCATTCACTTCGCCGAGTTATGCGCCAACTCACAGACCATGCACTCGCGGTCGAGGCACAGTTGGCCTCTGCTCTCCTTGCTCAGCCAGACGGAGGATCGTCAACCACTTTGTCAAATATTAAGCGCGCCAAGTCCAACTCGGCAGTTGTGGTTTCCGAAACAACACTGGCCGATCTTGACGTCAAGGAAAATGTTCTCACACGCGATAAGATGAGGAAAGCACGATCAATATCAAGTACACTCACTAAACGGCTGTCGTTCTTTGGTTTGGAAAATAACGAGAAGAGCTCCAACACCAATAGCTCCGTAACTGCGACGAGTAGCACTGTAAGTAGCTGCCACCAATTCTCAGGCATGTCTGATCATGGTGACGATGAATTTGAAGCCCGGAGCCCACGCGATTTGCAAGACCTGGCACCCATGCTCCCATCTGCACGTTATCGGATGAGACCCGCGGGGGCTCTGCTTCTGGACGCTGTTCACCCCTTGGAGCAAAATACTCATCCCCCGTCAAGTGGACAATCGCACCTAAAAGGATACAAAGCTTTGCCTCGGATTCCAACCTTTGCGCCCGACAACCCACATTCCAACCGAGAACAATCTTATCTGTTCCTCAAGCCTGCATCTCCATTGCTCCCCCCAGAACATCCATTTGTTGAAGGTTATTTCCAGGGAGACGGAGAAATCGTTGGTAATGGCAAATCCACCACTAGCAAACATGGCGAAAGTAGTGAGTCAGTCCGAGAACGTTCAAGGCAAAGACGGCGGTCCAGCACTGGCGTTATTAGCAGAGGTGGTGGACGGTGGAGACGAAGCAGTGTGCAGGATGTCAAGGCGGCGCGTCGTGATCATAACATCCTTGAGTTTTTACGAACGATGGATAAGCAGTGCCAGGTGATGGCCGAGAAATTGCAGGCAGGTGATTTCATGAGCTTACCAGGAATGCCACTCTGGCAGCAGCAGCAGCAGCAGCAGCAGGAGGAGCAACAACAGCAACAAGAAGGGCAAGAATGGCAACTCATTCAAAAGCAGCAGGAAAAAGAGCAAGAGAAACATCAGTCGCTTCATGAAGATGATAGGTTTAGTAGGCTAATTCTTCAGTATTCTGCCGCTGTCGGCGTTGGTGAGAACGGTAATGGTGCTATCCATACAAGAACTCGCTCCGGTACGACGGTAGCACGTCCTCGGAGACGCACGAGTAGCTTCCACTCGACTATGACCAATTATAGTTCCAGTTCGTTCAACTCCTCATCAGCAGACTTGCCTCTACGACCTACTCTGCCTCTTCCCATGTCATTTGGAGACCTGCCATCAGCTCCTGCCCATACTCCGGTTGTAGGAAGTTCAGTAGGGACAGGCAGACATGATGGTAGCATGAGCAATTGTGATGAACCTCAATCATCCTCTTCGTCTGCAACGTCCACATCATCAATCCAGAGCCACCCAACGCTCGAGCTGATCGAGAAGCAGAAGCAGCAGCTCATCGATCGCTGGTGGAATGTTTCATGGACGCGCCGTATGAATACCTACGCCCTGCAAGAGATGCCCGACATTTTGGCACAGAGCCTACAGCCACAGAACCAGCACGTCAAAAACCAATCGCAACATCAGCAACTCTTGCAGAGTACACAGCAGCCGCATCAGCAGGGACAACCACCCCAATCCCCACTGCATTTACCGTTACCTAGCCCGTCCAGTTCACACAGTCACTCTCGGAACTGTTCGTCATCGGGAATCTCGTTGATCAGTACTGCAACGACTCTCTGCAATGTCAGCAAGGGGAATACTGGTTCTGGCGGTCGTTCTCTCAATGGCAAGGGGAGTAGTGGAAACCTGAATAGAACAAGCCCTCGACTTCCTCCATTCGCAGTCATTTCTCCACCCCTATCCTTACCTGTTAATCCAACAGGTCCAGAAGAATTATCTTCCTTGGTCCCAGTGCAAGCAGGAAGATTGGGACCAGGGGCAAAAGAGGGAGACTCTATAGAAGAGAGAAAAGGGAATGTAGTGTCGCCGACATCTCAAGTGCCGACATCTCAAGTGCCGACATCTCAAGCGCCGACAATTGCCTTAGGCCCTTCGTTGACATCGACTTCCTCGTTCGCGCTTTCAATTCAGCAGCAACTAAAACAACAACAACCTCTCCCCGACATACCCCCACCGCCGTCTCCGCAAGTATCAAAGACGACGACGACGACGTCAACGTCGGTGCGATTGGCTCAGACTCCGCCGTCCCGCCCAGTGAAAGTGGTGATCCGGCCGCTTCAACAACAGCTTCAAAGTAGTCACCAACCACACCACGACCAACCCCATGACTTTAATCTGCAACACCAACAGCACGATAAAGAGATAGAGAGGGACGAGCATCGAGAGCAACCGCCACAACGGCGACAATTCCCAGGCGATGATAAAAGACGGCATGGTACACTGCTGGCTACCAGTAGTAGCATCAGTAGCACAAGTAGTGGTAGTAATGGCAGTAGTAGCAGTACCATTCTTGGTCGTCGACCATCCAGGAACCGACATTCGCTTCACCTACAGAGCCCAGCGGCTATGGCGCTTTCCTTCTTTGGATTCTCGAGCTCTACTAGCTCTTCGTCATCTTCATCATCGTTGCTTTCACTGTCGTCGGCCTCATCGTCCTCGAGTTCCTTGACTCCTGCGGCGGCCCTTGGGGGACGAGGAGACGGAAGTAGTGCAGGAGAAGGTTCAGCTGTGAACGGCGCTAGAGTTACAGCAATATCGACCCCTTCCTCTCGAGCACCATCTCCAAACCTGTCTTTCAAGTCGGCCCGCACATCGGCATCTACGACCTCGGCCGCCTCTTCACGTAATGTCCAATAGTGAATGTAATGGCTTATATATGACAAAACTAAGCACTTTTTATGAAAGACGATTTTTTTCCGCAAGAGAATAAGGAAGGAAAGCAAACTCTTTTGCGTTTTTCACATTGTGGCTCACAAGTATGTTCCAGAACGAAAAAATTAGTTAAATATATATTGTTACAAGGAGGACGGGGAAAAGAGCACTCTACATACAATGATGGAAGCACATATTCTTTTAAAGGGAAATGGTGGGGTAAATACAAAAATAAGAACCACCTTTTAGGGCCAAAGGGGCGGTTGTTGGAAATCAGTCATCAGACGAGTGTAAGGGTAAGGTACGCCACCAAAAGGGGCAAACGAAGAGTTGTGCAACCGTTGCTATGTGTGTGCACTATGGAGCAACAAGGAGAGGAAGGGGAGGGGGAAAGAAATTCTCTCTTCTGCAACCGTTTTTTAGTTCTTGATGGCATACTTCTCCTTGCCATACTCGCTGATGACGCAGATGTGGTCCAGATCACGGAAGTACTCGTTGTAGTCGAGAGCATAGCCAACGACGAAGGCGTTGGGGATAGCAAAGCCAACATAGTCAGGAATGTAGCCGTTGGAGACGGGAGTCTTCTTGATCAGCAGCGAAGCCACCTTGACGGACTCTGGCTCGAACTGCTTGAGCTTCTGCAGCAACTGGACCATGGTCTTGCCGGTGTCGATGATATCCTCGACAATCAGAATGTTCTTTCCGGCAAACTCCTTGCACTCCTCGTCGGTCAACGACAGCTTGACGGTGCCCGACTCGGTGCCCGAGTACGACTTGACCTTGATGAACTCGAGCGAGAGCGGCACCGACTTGCCACCTCGCGTCACGTTCTTCTTGATGTAGTTCACCAGATCCGCAAAGAACTGGTGGCCACCCTTGAGCACACAGCACACCACCAAGGGTCCCTTGGCCTCCTGCACAATGAGCTTTGCCAGCTTCTCAACGCGATCCATGATCACGCCATGAGGAATCAGCACCGAAGTCAGAGCCTTCTCGTAGTGGTCAGGGATCACAAAGTGATCGAGCGAGTATTGAACCTCGGTCGTAACATCGATCCACTGGCTGGGGTCCATGGCTGAAAAACAATGAATGTGAGGGGAGTGAAGAAGGGGAGGGTGAATAAAAAGGTGATGGGATGGGGGGTTGGTTCTGAAAAGAAACAGGGAGAAAGAAGGAGAAAAAAAACAGAAATGAATGTCGACTTTACGGGAAAAGGTAGGCCATTCTGCGGTCACTCGCTGTTGCTTCTGAGAGTATATTGTCGTTTTAGAGGATGGTCTACGAGAAAAAAAAGGCGTTGTGTGACTGTCACGTTGTTTTTTCATCCCCGGACCACTGTTTTCACCTGCAGAATGTCGATCTGGGCGGAGGGAGGGAGAGGAACATGATGCGTAGAAAAGGAGTAAACGTGCTATGGTGCAAGTCAAAGACCGTCGTTCAATAGTTTTTTAGTGGCAACGCGACAAAACGGGTGGTCTCATGGGAAAGAGCACCACTCTCTCACCCACACGCACCCCACGGCTTATCGATTCGATCGTTTTCCCTTTCCCCAGAGATAATTCAACAAAAAGAGCCCTTTCTCCACGTTTGAACAGGAATATGTACAAATGAAAGCCTGAGAATTTCCCGTCATGATAATCGATCTTGGGAGGAGGGGGAAAACCCATTCAAAATCGAGACTGGTGAAAAGGGCGGTAATCAAGTGAATGAGAAAAAAGGTCTTCTTCTTCTTGTCCTCAGCTCACTACACCACTGACAAGTCGCCATATCAACATTGATTCTTGCTGCTTTGTGGGACGCAGAAAGGCGACATTTTTCTCGTCCGAAATGCCCCACTACCCCTTAATTTGCATTGGAAGGGCTTTTGAGGGACTTGTAACTTTTTTCGCTCCCCCTTTCTTTCCCTCAGCAAAAGACCCACCGAGACGATCCTCATTTCTCCTCTCTTCCCTTTCTTCCCTCCCTCAGCTACATTCCCTGTTTTCCTTTGCACATCATGGGTTCCAAAGAAGAGGCTGATCTCCTCGACCTGAAGAAGGCTCTGCAGGATGAAATCTCAAAGGGCTCGGTCGCTGTAAGTCGGTCCCATTGCTTGCAGACATGGGTTTCTTTTTTTTGGTGGCCAACATTGAATGTTCAATGGAACCAGCAAGTCATTCGAGCGAGTCTTTTTTCACTCTAGGCGTGTGGACGACAATAACATTCAAAGCAATCACACATTCCCTCGCCTATATGGAAACAAATGCTTTATTTTTTCCTCTCATACCTTTATCAGGATACAAGGACAACTTTGACCATATTCCAGCATATACGCCACGCGACAAAAAAAATGCCATGAATTTAATTTTCTAATGTGGCTCGTGTGAGGCAGACTCCTCACCTCCTATACCCTTTTCGTACAACAAAGCTGTCATGATTTTTAACACCTTTTCCTTTTTCTTTAACTTATCCCATTCATCTTGTCTCCCTCCTCTCGTAGAATATTATCAGCTTGCTCAAGCAGCTGAACAAATTTAAGGTCACTGCCAATCTTCTTCGGGTAAGTTTGTCACACTTTAATTGTAATCGGCTGTAATAACCGAGGACAGAGGTGATTGTCATCCCTCTTCTTGATTTCGGTGTACTCTTCACAATTATTGTCCTTGATATTCAGGATCAATAAGAATGTGTCATATATACAAAACCGACTTGTTTCTCCCCCCTTTCTAACAATTGTATTTTTTTTTGTCCTGTCGATTCAATGATATGATACAACATTATAGACAACAGAGATGGGCCTTTTTGTCAACAAATTGAGAACTCACAAGGATGACGAGGTTTCGCGGCTGGCTAAGGAGGTGGTTAAGAATTGGAAGACTCAAGTTCAGCAGGCATCCTCTACAACAACGACCAGTACACCACCATCATCGTCTACATCCGCATCCAGCACACCAAAGCCTTCGGCTGTGGACACATCCAAGAAGGAACAGCTTCAGAATGGCAATAACTCAAACACAAGCTCGCCAAAGACACCTACAACACCATCATCGACAGCCAATGTGGTGGCCAAGGACCGCACAATCCGAACAGACGACATGCGCATCAAGTCGACTGGCGATACGACTCGTGACAAGTCCATTGAAATGTTGTATCAGGGTCTTGGTACACAGTCTTTTGCAGGTAAGAGTTTTGTTAACACTCGCTCTTGTGTTTTATGTCCGCGGATATACTTACAATCTTTCCGATACCTATTGATGCATGCTCACCATCTTCAATTTTTTTCTAAACATTTCTTTTCATTCAATACAATTCTATCCTATGTGATATATAGACTCGGAACGTCTCATGGAGAAGGCTGTGCGAATTGAGAGCGTAGTGTTTAAGGATCTAGCAAAGAACAACGCGCCAAGTCCAGAATACAAGAGCAAGATTCGGTCACTGTTCCTGAACCTGCGTGACAAGAGCAACCCGAATCTGCGCGAGGCTGTTGTTTCGGGCGAATTGCCCGTTGAAAAGTTTTGCAGACTCACCACACAGGAGATGGCCTCTGAGGACGCAAAGGCCCGCGACCGCGCCATTCATGAGGCGAACCTGTTCAAGGCCAAAGGTGCAGGCGAAACCGAGGCAGAGACGGACATGTTCAAGTGTGGCAAGTGCAAGAGTCGCAAGTGTACTTACTTCCAAATGCAGACCCGCTCTGCTGATGAGCCTATGACCACCTTTGTTACCTGCAGAAACTGTGGCAACCGATGGAAGTTTTGTTAAGATTATTATAAAGCAAGAAAAATTCAAACCAATTACCCCACAATACACAAAAAAAGAAAGAAGGAAAACCTGGCTGTTTTTCATTATTTAATTTGTGCGCGTTCTGATAAATGGATGATGCTCTATCAGACTCGTCGTAAGTAACAAAGTTGGTGGTATTTTCTATAATTCACCGGTATTTTAATTTTCATAAAATAAATGCTAGACCACCAGCAAGAGGTTTTAAAAGTGCAACAAAATCCATGCTGATGGCGGTGGATCGAAAAGGTGTTAATCAGCGCCTGATAATTCAATATGACCACAGGATATCAACAAAAACTTTTTTTGTTAGGTGTGGTATTTTCCACGGAATGGGACATTTTATTCTATCGTGAACCAAGAGCCTTGGAACTGACAGCACTTCCAATCTGGCGGATCTGTTTAAGGGCAGAGGGCACGACGCCTGGCACTGCTGCCGCCCATCCTCGCCCACCCAACAATCCCGTTCCATAGTTACTAGCACTGGGTATCCGTACAAGGTCCACGTCCAAAAATGTCCAGTTCTCGGCGGTCGATGCAGAAGATTGTTGATGATGGTGGTGCTGCTGCTGATCTGGGTGCGGCAATTGGTGCGGAGAAGAATGACGTTCCCGTCGGTTACGATGAGCCTTTGTACCACCAGCTTTGGCAGACCCTGACGAGGAGGACGTTGACGATGCATGCGTACCGTTTTCACTGCGCGAGTGGCCGTTGTTCGCAAGGTGGCCAGCCTTCGTTGCGTCGCTTGTTTCTTCACCTTCAGCGTCATCCTCGTCCTCGTCCTCGCCTTCGTCCTCCAGATCCTCCGCATCTTCTTCTTCCAGGAAATAGTCATCAACATAGTTGTCCGAGGCAGCAATGGCGTCGTGTAACTGTAACCCGCCCCACACGGATGACTCTTCTTGCCGCGACCGTAAGATATGTGCTAGTTGGAACAGATCCAGATCAAAAGGCTGCTCATAATCCCATTGTTCCTGTGTTAACCCCAATCTTGATTCATCGTTCTGTAGGTTGTGGCTGCTCCTTCCTTCACGCTCTTGTTTTCGTTGCTTTTGTTGTTTGCGCGCCATCATTGACGCAAATTGCGTGTACTTTCCAAGATTTGGCGATTGGCAACAGGCGAGCAAATTTTCCAAGGTGTTGGGCGCCTTCTTCAGCGGGATATATACCCCTTGTGTATAGCATAGATAGGCAATATTATAGTTTAGCATCGCCAAACCCATCGCAAACGACTCTAGATTTGTCTCTGACAGGTTGAGCGGTGTTCGCCGTGACGATGCCGAAAGACTCGGATGGATGTGGTATACAAAGGATCTTAAATATGTAAGGAACGGTAATTTGACTCCTAGATAGCAAGCAATGAGTGTCGACATGTGGACAACGTTCCCAATCGACGTGTTGATTTCGTCTCGATCATAATCTGTAGGAAAGGAGAAGGAAGAGATAGAGAGAGAGAGAGAGAGAGAGAGAGAGAGAGAGAGAGAGAGAGAGAGAGAGAGACGAGAAAAGAAAATATTAGTAAATCCAACAAAGTCGCCACTCCCTCCAATTTGTACAAGACTCCACAGAAAAGATTGACATACTTTCAAAGTAACCAGTCGGTAATGGTCGTCCAACAATCAAGTACTCGTTCCATGAGTCTTCTTCCAAATAGTCTCGTACTCGTAATCGCGTACTCCCGCTTCTATGTGTGGATGTTGTTGATGGTGTTGTCGATGTGACCTGCATATTGCTCGTCTCGCTCGATTTTTCGTTGTCCTGCCGATGTTGATGGTTGCCCGACGACGATGATGTTGATGAAGGTGCTTGTGGTGTTGATACTGGCGGAGGCAATGGCCGTCGCCTCCGCTCGGGGACACATTTCAGATCAAAAAGACTCATGACCTCTGACACAAGCACATGACGGGAATGTTGAAGCTTTTGGTGAACGACTGTCCATCGCGATTGAAGCTGCTGCATCGAGTCTTCGATCGCCGGGATCTCACTCAACTTGGATACCTCGAGTCGCGCCCGCGCCAACTTGAGTGTTTCCTTGCGTTGTGAGATTCGAGCCTGGAGGCGTGCAAGTTTTTGGCGATCTGGTTGTTAATTTTGTACAATTTTTTGGGTTAGGCGAGTTGTTTAAAATCAAAAGATTATTTTGAGCCAAAAACAACAATAGGTTGATCAATGCATAATCCGAACGTTGAAAGAAGGAAAAATGATACCATAGCTCGAACCACACATTACGCGTTCATCTTTCTGTTTTTTTGTGCAACAAACAACTAGGGCATTTCCGTTCCCATCTACCATCTGCCATCTACCATCTAAACCCATCCTTCACTATCTCTCATTATCTCTTTTTCTCTTTCACAGTATACAACACACATCATCCCTCATTATTATTACCTTGATCAACTTCCGATAGTAACCGCTTGCGTTCCTCCTCAATTGTTGCAGCATGCTTGACTGCCATCTCGCGCTGAGCAAGCAACATCTGACAGCGCCGAATCTCTGGTGAGAGCAGCTTACTAGCCTGAGCTGCGAGCTCATCTCGTTCAGCCATAGCCTGCTTGAGCTTTACTTGATGCTCTCGGATCCTTTTTTTGGGAGTAGTGAAAGAGAGATATGAGAGAGAGAGAGAGAGAGAGAGAGAGAGAGAGAGAGAGAGAGAGAGAGAGAGA
>JAAAIY010000221.1:0-51053 GCA_016098105.1 Actinomortierella wolfii
AAATAATAAAAAAAAAAAAAAAAAAGCGACACTTCTGCCACTGGAGACGTAGAAGCAACTTGGAATAGTGATCAGGGCTTCCTCCAGATTGACTCACGATTGTAGGTGCTGTGGAAAGCAATGCTGATATTCATTTCTTGGTATTCCGTCTTCTTCATATCCTTCAATGCCACGAAGGATAATATCACGATTTTTACAAAGTCAGCGGAAGAAACATCACCAGCGACCCCCCCCCTCCCCAAGAGCGATAATGATGTAGTCAATCCCGCGGCAGACAAGTTGAATGACTTGCCGTTGCTCAGGTTGAGGCGAAAATAACAAAGTGGGTGCTGTCGCTTCAGGACAGGATAGAACATTAAAGGGCTAAAACCCTTAAGTTCCTTCCTTTTTTTATTGCTAAAATCGACTCTGATGTAAACCTCAAGTTTTGACCTAACCTTTTCCAGTAGAAAACGAACCAATGCTAAATGCCTTCTCTGCACCTTGTTCACTTCTCTCATATACAGTCTGTTGAGGTAATTTAGCTTCATTATGTGAGAGTGAATGTGTGTGTGTGTGTTTTTACGCTCCTAGCGTGTCCGTGAGGGTGGGACTAAAAGCTATCACGCTATCAGTCCATACGGGTGGTGCCTCTCAGCCGCTGTCCAGGAACCCTCCGCGCCTGGTCATGCTCATTGTCAAACATCTGATGCCTCACGGATGCTGGCGGGGAGGGGAACACCCTAATTCTCTTTTCCTTTTTCTTTTTCGGTAGAGAAGCAAAGTATATCGCCAAACACGAAATGGGGGTGGTAGGCCTCTCTTACCACCCTACCATTGCTCAATAGCATACCTTTGGTGCCTACAAATGTATATCATTTTTGTAATATTTAAGCTTCAATATTGCAACTGGTCGTCTCTGAACCGCAAGTAGCTCTGACGTAACCCAACCACTTTCCATCTACCAAAACGCCAGGTTTTGTGTCGAGACCAAAGACTTCGTAGATAGTAGCACATTATCCCTGTTCGGAGGTCTAGCGCCTCGAGTTGTACTGGTTATCCCAGCTTGATTCACTTGCTGTAGCCAACGGTGATACAATACTTACCGCGATGCATAGGTGTTTGTTAACCTTAAACCATAGAGTTTGTACCCCACGTATACATTCCTTGCATTCTTATCTATCCTCAGCCTCTAATCGCGTACTTTGGATCCTCACGCTTTGAGTTTGCATACGAGAGTAAATTGAGAAGACGATTCCGCATGTCTCCAACTACGTCCATAGTAATAGGAGACTACCGAGAAAAAACTCACTGTTTTCGTAATGACCACCGATTGTTCGTGTCTTGGCATTCGCGTTACTCATGTATCCAATTTCTTTAATTGTACATCGACCTACAGTTTCCATTCTACTATCATGCAAGCTCTTGTATAGAATAGAATAATGTGCTATATTATACAAACTAAGGTTCTTCCACAATGGCAAGGGCATATAAGAAGCGGATCTCTGCTGGCATGTATAAACCTTTATAAAAGAAACATCTGTTTTTTCATTTCTTCTCAAAAGTTGTTCCTTACCATTTCATCCTACATCATGAAGTCCATCCGCCTGATCCTTTCTGCACTAGTGACGCTTACCTGCATCGTCGCCGCTGCACCTGTCAGTGAAACGACTTCACCAGGCGGAGAGATCGAGCCAGCACGTAACAAGCCAGACCGCGGTAATACCAAGCGCACTCCCGCATGCTGTTCAGCCCTTGTTAAAGGCTATGATGGCAAAGGCGTTGGACTAGAATGCACTTCTGGGGGCATCGACTGTGCATTCTCTGGTCAAATACTTGTCAATTGTGTCAGCATTAATGAGCTCACAAATCTTCATGTTGGCTACGACTGCGTTCCGGCATAAAGTAACTCACGATCACCATTCACAATCCTATCACCAAACGTGCCTTCTTGAATCCTGATAAACAATAAACCATGTAAAATAACCTCTTCCTGAATTGTCCTGTGTATTGATGAGTTAATTTTTATTGGCAACATGTCTGCAGCAAACGAGACACATATTTTTCTTGTCTCTGCTCTCTACTCAAATTGATTCTCCACCATTTGTGAAAATTGGACTTTATTCCAACGCTGCATGCTGAGACCAATACTCTCATTGTAGAACATACTTAAGATTATTTAATCTTTCACAAGCATTTGATTATCGATTATCAACTTTACAGAATTAGTGGGCGATGGGCAATAATCCACCGTGCTTTTTTTTTTTACGATCTACCGCAGCAGTGTCCCCCTGTCTTCCCTCCATATTCTGCTGCTAGCACCGCGAACAATGACTGTATATCCCACCTTTGTAAGGCTATCGGGGTTCTTCCACAAGTGAACTATCAGTGTTGCTTCAAACTCCAGCTAATTGGGCATGGGCCACGATACGAAGACATCCATTGTCCCCTGGTGATCCGATGAGCTTTGGCTTAACATACATATATTTCCGTCGTTCAAGTACTCGGGATCGAGTTGGACGACATTTGCCGATATAAAGAAGCAACAGCCTCAGGTACCACATATTCGGCATCGTTTTACTCTACTGGCAAAATGATCAGGAGCTATCTCTGTGATCTTATTAGCTTGAAGCAAAACTTAACATTCTGGCGATTTTCGTGAGGAAAGTGTCAGCAGTAACTCAAAATAACCTTGGTCGGAATTTGCGAGGAAGAGGAAACTTTGCGGATCCGAATCAAAATGATGAGATGGTATGGTTATACCGCAGTTCAAGGTCAAGAAGTTACACAAAGTCATCTAGAGCTCATTAGAAAGACAGTTCCATGATCATCAGATAATAGTCCTCACTGTGGTCATTTAATATGTGATTTTTTTTCTTTTTATTGTTTGGTCATTCTTCAGCGTATCGTCACCATGGAAGAACTAGTCTACATTATGTTGCAAAGCGGGCTTCGTCTGGATAAAACCGCATCATGAGCCCATTCAAAAACTCATGAGCCTCAAGGATTCGCATGCGACGGTCTTGGATCTGATCCACAGCCCAATCAAAGTCCCGTTGTAAGACCAAATGTGAGCGTCGCATGCCACCACCTGCCTTTGATGAATGACTTGTAGGCGAGGTAGTGGCGACCATGATCTGTTTTCTCGAACGCTGCTGTGGGTCTGGTCTGAGAACAAAAAATTGATGTCGCTCGTCGCTGGTAAGGTCACTTCCTTTATGGCCATTATTCTGCTTCTTGGTGGCCACTGCTGATATGCTTGCTGGCCTTAATCCATTCAGGCCATCCATACCATGACCCAGCGCAATCCATGAAGGCGGGCGGAGTCTGATGTACTCCATCGCAGATTCGTCCCAACTTGAAGAGATTGAACGGCGATGCCCGGTTCCCGCACCACTGTCTTCACTATAGATGCTGCTGCCGCTACCACTGTAGCTACGAGGATGTCCTATCGATGTCCTTCCAAGAGCAAGTGCAAGTAAACTGGATTCGCTACCCGAGTGAGAGTGGCGGCTTTCTGTTAACGTGTGCTGCTGTGGTTGGGTTCGATAAATCGCACCTGCAGATGAGGACCGCGGTGGAGATGCCGGATTACCAATGTGTCGCGCCGCTGCCGCAGTTGCAAAGGACGGGGAATTGGATCGCGCTGCGGTACTGCTATCATTGGTGTTACCACCACGATTTTCATCCGCAACGAGAATAGCAGTATACTCCTTCTCCTTGATCGGTAGGTTGATCAACGTTTCAACGAGATCCATGCCTGGTTTGGGTGATGAGGTTCCTCCAGCAGGAGCTTGAGCTTGTCGGTCCTGTCCACGGCTGTTTGATTGTGGTTGAAGACTGGTTCTGCGCCATCCACTTGATGTACCGGCTGATCTGGATGTAGTACGATGAGGTGGAATCCCTTTGTCTTGCAGGCGCGTCGCTATATATGTATATAAGATCCGCGATACCAGTTTCAACTTGGTATCCAGTGCAACACGAAGAGGCAAAGGTTGGATGGTGTCAAGAGGTGACCCGGAGGAGGCATGGCTCCGCTGACCTGTCCGAGGGAATCCAGTTGAGCTGCTTCCGCTGCCTGCTGTGGAGCCAGAGGCGGATTGAGGGGATGATCCATGTCCCGTCAGTGATGTCCATAGGCCATAAATAGGCAGGAATTTACGACCCGAATCTTCTCGTTCTTGGAACCATCCCTCTAACGTCTCACAGATGAGCTGCAGTGAGTCTATGAATCTACTCTGTTTCACACTAGTACGAGAAAAGAGAAGAAAGCGTTATGGATAATAGTAGTAAAATATTAGATAAAATTGAAGTTACTTCCTCGCACGCTTTCATGGAGAAGAGAAAATGAAAAGGGTTGCTTACTTATAGACAGCTTCTTTAGACACGCATCGAAGGTACATCTTCAACAGAAGAAGCACTTGATATCCCTTGCTCGACCGCCCACCATCAGCTGTGTTGGAGCTATGCTTGTTGCCAGAGTTGTAGAAGCTTGGTGACCTCTGTGAAACCCATGATAAAATGCCACCAGAGCGTCCACCTCCACCGGCTTCGCCTTCGTGCTGCTCACGTCCATTTCTAGCGCCAGTAGCTTCCGAAAGCGGCCCACCTGAGAGATCAACGCGCGCAATTACTAGTGCTAGTTCCTGCCCGAGTTCGAGGATGGCATCAAAACCGAAATGGGATTCACATTGGTGTAGACGCTGTAGGAACCACGCATGGAGGGTCAACATGGCACCTTGCTCTAGGCACTGTTCCAGAAATTCTTGTTCAGCCATTTCCGGTGTCTCCAGTTGTTGGCAAATCCGTCTCCATGATTGACGGCCACGTATTTGTGGCGGTGGCTGCTCATACTGTTGTTGCTGATAGACAGCGGGGCTGTCGTAAAAGCTGTTCCTCGGTGTACCATAGAGTGTCGGTACAGCCACGTCCTCCACTTCTGTGCCAGGGCTCATCGTGTCCAGGTCACTTGACATGAATGGCGACGAGGCTGCAATGATTGGGAGTGCTGTCGATACGATAGCCAAGTCACTACGATTCATGAGCCCGTGACTCGGCACCAGTTGTGCGGTGGATGCCAAGAGCCCAGTGCCAATACCAGTGCCCATCGATGAGGAGCCAGGATGCACAAAGAGTTTCCCAGTTTGAGCATACCAGTCATTCCAGAGATCAAACTCGCGCTCCATGGCTCCTTCAAGTAGGAATACCATCAGCGGAATAGAGGTTAGACTCTGACAACAGGCGCGCACGAAGTCTAGCTGAAATACTTGAATAGCATCTAGGTCTAACGAAAGCATGGCACGGAAACCTTCTAATATCACCTCCAACGTGCGGTGATATCCCGTCTTGTAACAGTGGTTCACAAGTCCGAGCAAATTTGCCAATGGGCCCGCAATGCCGTCATGGCGAGTTTCTGTTCGGTCGCCAGCAATCAGGTCGAGCACCTGACCCAAGTGTGCGACAACAGCTGGAAGGGCATCCAAGGAGAAGTTGAAATTTTGATCATCAGATGCCGATGATGATAGGCGCACAAGGACAAGGCGGAGGAGGTACTGAAAATACAAGTAAACTCGCTCGGGCTGCAGTGCGTCGATCGCGATGCTTTGTAGTGCTGGTTCATGTTCACTCCTATACATGCTGCCGTCGCTCTGCTCCTGCAAATGCTGTTGTTGCCACTCGCCCAACAAATCACCTTGAAGTAGATTCTGTCCTGCCTCTAGGCCAACGGTAATGCGAAGCCAGAGCAGTAAGACACCAAGGGGATTTTCAAGATCCATCAGTGATGTTGCTCGTTCCCACTGGACGGGTAGGTGCTCGATTTGTTCACTTAATTGTTCCGTTGTCAGCTGTTCATGCCAAGGATAATATCCTAAAATGACAGACCAAATCCGATACAAAAAGAGTGTTTCGAGTTCTCGATCCCTGCGTGTAACTTGGCCAATATCCTGTAAAATACAAAGCCCTAAACGCAGCAATGAAAGCTCGAATGGGCCGGCTTGGGTGTCCCAGGAATGATGACCCCAGAGTTTGGTCTGTATCTTGTCCATGATAACTGTCACAAGATATGTCCAAAACTCGGCGCGGGTCTCGACATCCAGCTTCGATTGTATGTACAGCATGCGCGAGACAGTATCGTACGACCACTCTAGTTGTTTCCAGTCCAGGCGCCGAAAGTGTTGATGAAGTAGCATGACTTGGTTGACAGTGCCTTGACTTCCGATTCCGCCCTGAATGATATTGAGATAGGTGTCAAATAGGGAGATCTCGGACCACGATGGATCCTGGAAGTGACGATAGATTGACTCGAGCGCTTTGTTGACAATACCAACAAATGTAAACAATATCCTACTCGCACCACCCTGCTGTCGCTGGAACCGGTTCTCATCCACAGCGTGTTCTGCGAGGCATGAGAGCCAAGGCTTGAAGACCCGGAGTGTATCCCTCCATAGTGGACACAAATTTGGAGCATCATACAATGGCTGCTGCTGGGACTGGTTGTAGCTGATAGCATTAGATGCAGCACGGGCACTTTGATCCATCCATTGTATCAGGAATCGCTCATCGCAAAGAACAATGGCAATAAGGTCTGCGATGTAAATCACATAGCCATTGTATCTATCCAGCAGGTTGCCATGAGCCATACTTTCTTGACACTGCGTAAAGTAGTCTTCTAGAAACTGGACGAGGCAACCAAGGTCATAGTCGGAAAGTCCAAGCCTGGTCATACCCTTCCGCGCTGCCTCTTGACGCTCGAGCGTTTGGTCTCTGTAGCCTTTGCGATTTCGAAGCTGCTGTTGGCGTTTCTCAATTGTAGAAAGCTGAGGTCCAGAAGACGAATTTGACGCATCGACGGTGGCTTGCATCTCACCGGGCTGGTAGTTGACGTGGCTACCATCAAGCAGCGACAGTACGAGTCGCGGGTCAACACCCAAGATACGGATATAGTCTTGTATTACTTCTGGCTCGAGACATGTGATCGCACATGTATCAAGCAATATGCGGAGGTAATTAATATAGTCCTCTCCTAAAAAGTTGAGCAACAAGGTGCCGGCCAGTTCCCTATGAGATTTGATGATAGCAAGCCGGTCCATTGTCCGCAATTCTCGCTCCGAAATCTCCTTGTCCTGTTGCTCCTGCTGTTGCTGGGACATCATGGCTGTGAATGCAACTTCGTAAAAGGCTAAGCGGTCCATTACTGTGATGATGTTTTCTTCCATCGTGTCCGACGGATCGCTGTTCTCTGGGCAGGCCCAAGCAAATACATCGAACTGCTGAAGCAACAGATCTTTCGAAGATAGCTCGTACTCCTTGCAGGTGGCAATCCTTTTGTAGTATTGCACAAATTTTTTGGGTTCGTTGGCAGGATTGAAGATCTGGTGTAACAACGAAATTGTGAACGAACTGGTGCCCATGAGGTCAAGAACCGACTCCGTCTGCGAGGCATCGAAGGCTACAATCCTCTTGCCCAGCGAGTCGACAGTCCGTTCAAGAATGAGCTGTGCTGGTGGATATCCGTTCTCCGCATCCTTCAAAAGCTCGCCGTGGATGAAATAGAAAGACTCAACTGCTAGCTGGTGTAACCTTTCTCTAGCCTCTCCTTCTAGTGTCGACGAGCGTTTTTTCGATTGATAATCGTCACTCTTTTGTGAAGACGTTAGAAGATCCAACATCTCTTCTATAATTTTGGCTGCCTTCAGAGCAGCTAGACAAAGATTTGTATCGACCGACCCCACATTGAGTTCCTGAATCCGCGTCCGGTTGTCGACAACAAGTCCCCGCACCTTCTCGTTTGTAACGATCTCTTCGAAGCGTAGCTCGAAGACGGCTGGTTTCTTGCATAGCGTGTTAGGAGTTGAGTCGCAAGCAATGTCGAGGCGCTTCGTCCGAGCTTCATTATGGTAAAGGGCCTGCAACTCATCCAGATAGCTCTTATCGAGGTACTTGTAAGTTTCCATGGTGTTGAAATAAGCCTTGGCACAGTCCTTAAATGTCTGAGCGATCTCCCGGAAGAGCCCGTCTACATTGGTTTCGCGGTCGAGAAGCGACGGCATCCTGATTAACAACGCAGAAGTGCAACACGCCGGGCCAGGCTTCGCTTGCTGCACAAGGCAGGTGCTGATCTTTTGCTCATGTCTTGGGTAACTTTGTTTTCGCTGCATACGAGGCGAAAGTCGAGATTGAGGACGGGAGCCTGGACTGTCCGCTTGGCTGCTGGTGTGGCCTATCGCTTTCGCAAAAAAGCTTGGTCGCCTGGATTGTGGACTTGACGGCGACGACGAATGTTGCAATTTTTGTTCTGGTTTGCTCTTTGAAGCGGTTTGTTGTTGGGCCAACTCTGATGTTAAAATCTGTGGTACAAGCAAATCCCTCCAAAGATCCGCGTTACACTCTTGCTGGTCTGTTAGGCGGCAGGTTGCCAATCGGTCGGGTAACAGGTCCTTGCGGATACGATGGAGTTCAATCTCGGACGACAGGAGAAGCGGTTCGCTCAGCCACCCAAACATGGCTAGATACAGATCATGCAACTTCGTCAGCTTCTCCGCACGATCAACTTGCTTGGACTGGATACATTTCCTTGCCTCCTGTCCAAAGCGGGTATAGAGCTTCTGCAGTCGATCCTTGAGTTGACCAATGATCGAATCGCCGTCCAACATTGGTGTACTGGACTCGAGGAATTTGTAACCATAAAATACATGATCCTTTTGTGTATGACTGAAATAAAGGTTGAAGAACATGTACCAATACAGCGGTTGAAGAGTGTGGTCCATGGGTAACACCAGGAGGTGTTGTACCCATCGCCAAATAGAAAAGTTGAAGATGGTTTTGCGATTGGTGATGCCCAGCTTCTTGACGATGGTTTTGATATTGCCTCGCACATCAAGCTCCTCTGGGTGCTGCTCGTAGTGGAGGCCTACTTTCATGCGCATCTCACGCTCCAGATGGGTTTCCACTTTGAGCACTTGGTAAGCAAACCAGAACGACTTCGTCTCAACCATTGGTTGCTGAGTGAAAAGCGTGGTCGCAAATGTCTTGACCGACCAACTACCAACTAGAAGACTCGGATCATTTGATCCTTGAGGAATGGGCAAGGCTCTCGACAAACGTTCCGGCAAGAGGTCCATGACTCGATCCAGTTTAGGTTGGGCAATTCCCATAATCTCTCCTGACATTCCTGGAGATCGTCGATAGCCGATGGAGAGAAGAATTTGTTGCTCCAGAAGTAAATCCTTCACAAACCCTTCCAAACCGAGTTCGTCGGCCGTGAGACATATCAAGTCCATGATCTGTACAAATTCCGAGTGCATCATCCAGTCTTTTTGAGCAAAAACACTGGACAACCAGAACTGAAGAACCTTTTTTGCTCTTTCATCGTCGATCGACTGATGGGTTGTGGAAAATGGAGAGATTGCTGTGTCGCTCAGGGTAGCAAAGCTGAGGCTACGCCGCATGATCACCCAGATGCCAAGTAGGTCGACAGGTACATTGTTGATCGGAAATTGTATAGTTGCTTCGGCTATTGCATGGCCTGCCAATGCCAGCATTGGGTCAGGCTTGTGATTGGCGATCTCTTGAAGCATCACTGCAAACTTTGTATACTGTGGTTCTCCTTCATCCTTTTGAACAGACATCAGCATGGGCAGTACGTCACAGAGCATACTGACGAGTGCAACGCCTTGGTCAGCCTGTAAAACACTCGAGAGGGTTGTCCATCCTTCAAGTGCAAACGCTTCTGGGTCTCTGCTCGCCTCCGTCAGCATCAAATGGACAGCCTTAACAAATGCTTGCTGCCCTTGATTCAAAAGAGGTGCCTTGGAGAAAAAGCCGTTTGTGTCCTGGAAATGAAGGCGGGATGCTTGGCGCAGCGACAACACCGGAACGTCAATCATCCTGAGCTTGACAAGCATCGACCAGGCCCAATCCATGAATGATTTCCATGCTGAATGTTCTGTTAACGAGTGAATCCCTGAATTGGCAGCCAAGTTTACAACCGCCTGTGGGATGGCAGAGGTAAAAGATGAAAGGAGTCCTTGGTCTGCAGTGAAAGACGTCGATAAGGGAGTAGTGGGTGTGTCCGTCGCCTCTGGTGGCGTAGACGAATTAGGGGGAGTTGTTTCCATAGGCTTCACGGTATCAGTCGTAGATGCTGCCGTAACGACTGTTCGATTCATATAGGCGATGCAGATATCTGCCAAAGAAAGCGCAAGTTCTTTATGTAGAGCAAGCGGTACATGGCCGTGTGGTGGGCCAGAGATGAGTGTACCATCGATACCTACGATGTTTAAATGGTAGAGTAGATCCAATTCACGCAGAGTCAGTAATCATATGGAAACTGACAGAAGTGCATATAGTTGCCTTATCCAAAAAATACGTACGTTGTGTACGGCCCCAGTCAAGAGAGCCCAAGACATGTTGAGCAAACATTGACGCTGGGCTTCCAAGAGGTGGATGTTCCAATAGCTTAATTAGAATGGCAAAATCTTGTTCGCCGATATTCCATTCTTCGAGTGGTAGCTCCTTGAAGAGAAAAAACGCCATTGTTCCAAGTTCCTCGAAATGCCGATCAACAATACGGAGCACGAAAGGTATTAGATCGGTTGCACTATCGCACAGACTTGCCAGGATCTCTCTTGTTGGTTTGGCAAGCTCCGACCGTATGTCACTGTCGAGAAATGCCACGTCGACCAGTAGAAATGTAATGATCTCTGCCATGCGGAATCCTAGAATTTGTTCCTGTGTCAGTAAATCCTCTATTTGTGGCCCATGCGAATCAAGTTTGGACTGAGCCATGAGAGCCAAAGCCGTCAAGAAGAACACGCCTTCGCTGGGGTTTCTGCCAAGAAGATTCCGAAGATGATTCGACTCGGGGCTTGTCTCCAGGAGCTTCATAGGATTCATGATCCAACTCTCAATGTTCTTGAGGGCAGTCTCCTCGAGCAACGTGATGATGGCATGATGCGACATGAACTGAAAGGGTATCGAAGGTAGGAAGTTCCAGAGACCATGAGAAGGTAGACCAACAATAGCACGGAGCACCCTCAGGAAAAGATTGTCAATCTCAATTTGGATAGGTGTCATGGCGGACTGGAGTGACAGAGATCCTTCGACAGGTAAATGCAGAACCATGAGGTGGTCGCCAAGAATCTGACAGAGCTGGCAGAGAGTTTGCACTAATCTTTTTGCCATGACAGGATATTGAAGGTGGCGCTCGAGTCCCGTGATGGTCCAGTCAAACATACTATGACAGATTGCCAGCACCCTTAAACACCGTCGCTCGACGTAGCCTCGATGAACCTTGCCGGAATTAGAGCTGCTTGGGCTGCAGTAGTGATCCACAAGTCGCTGGAAAAAGATAGGGATGTCGAGCTGATCGATAATAGCAAGATAATCGTCTTCGTCCAAGTTTTGTCCCCAAAGAAGTGTCACACCCTCCTCCTTAGTGGTTAGTGGTGAAGGGCCGCATAGAATGAGGGAATATTGTAGCAGATAGTAATCAAGGAAGGGGTCACTCCAATGCTTAGGTATGGTACACTGGAGAAATGTGGCGCTCCAGGTAACCGCATGTCGTGACCGGAAGACGTGCATCAACAGATATATGCGATCACTGTAGTTGCCATACTCAAGTATCGCAGCAACTAGCAGTGTAATCCAACGTCGTATAGATAGAATGACACCATTAGGCGACTGGTCTGTATCGTCCGCAGCTCCCGTACCATCCGCGTTCTCGGCATCGCTCGAAGTTTTCTCCGTCTTTATTTCCTCCAGCGTCTCTTTGTCCCCGTCGTCAAAGTCGGGTTGCCGTCGAACGGTCCGTTCAAAATAAAACAAAACATCGAGGTACTTCTTTACGATCTCTAGATCCTCGCGGAACATATCTGAATCCCGCCGTTCTTTATGGTGATCCTGGGTTGCCCATGATGCATTGTTCAAGACGGATGAAATCTTGTCCTCAATCCATAAGCGACATGTCATCTCTTCAAACTTTTGCCTGACAAGTAATCTGGACTTCTTAACCATTAGTCGCTGAAGCGACTTCTTCAACTTGGCGGCCATGTCCGGCTCGTAGTTGCCGATCTGATAGGAATATGAGTGAGAGATGGTGGCGCCATCTGCACAGGCCGCTTGTACCACCTCAGTCTTTGTCCTGACCGTCCAAAGTTTGCCTGCGTAACCTTTGGCTTTTTGTTGGAGTCGGAAGAGGGCAAGATTTGTCTGCTGGACTGAAGCACTGGCGCGTTCATATGCATTCATGTAGTCATAAAGGTCGTTATTGTGAACCGCCATAGTTGACCGTCTCTCAAAGTCAGATAGTATATCACTGATATCGCTTGGCGGTCTATAAAGGTCGTGAAGTTCGTTCCTAGAAAGACCATTGCGAATAGGGAGCACATAGGCAAAGGCTGGGAGGACTGTGGTTTTCGGTGTGTAGCTGGCAGGCGAAGAGATGATGGGATTGTGTCCTATCAGCGATGGATATGGCGATGGAGAGCTGGTGTCTTGTAGCACGGGATAAAGCGGTGGAGCAGATGGTACTGAGAATGATGATAGAGTGATATCTGTGGCACACTCATGAGGGACATTGTCGGACCACTCTGCATTTGGGAGGGTTCCTGTCATGTGAGGATACAAAGGTGGTGCAGAGGCATGCTCCAACGGTGCCGAAGGTTGGAAGGTATATTGGCGCAAAGTAGACGGGAGAGGTGGCAAAAGAGGATCGCTTTGTTGCTCCGACGCCATCGGAGTCGTCGCGTCGTCCATTTTAGCCTGTCCAGAATAAGATAAAAAAAAAGGGCAAGGTAACAAAAATGAGCAGGAGAGTCAGTAGGACACAACAGGTGTAAACGGGCAGCGTCTGTTGGAAGACTCACCTTTCCTGAAGTCTTTAGGGAAAATGAAAGACGATGGAAGTGGGCAATGAAGAAATAATGTTGGAGGGAGAATGAAGAACAAGAAAGGGATGCATTGACCTCCCCGAGGAACACTGGTCTTGGCAGTGGCAACACAAATGGAGAATGCAGGAGTCACATGTCCCATTACTTAAAGTTGCCTCTCACGCCCCACTTCCACATTTCATGCACCGAGTCGCTTCTTTCACCCCCAATTCAGTATTCTCTGCGTCATGAAGCGAATTCCACGAGTGGGCTATGTCTATAGCAACGACTATGCGCAGCTCACCTCGCTATTGCCATCCAATATCAAAAGGGTGAGGCATGCATGATCACCCATAAAACGATATTGTAGTACTTTTCATTTGTGTCAGTTGATTGACACGGTTGTCCTGTTCCTTTCCTTCTGTTTTCTCCCTTGAAAGTCTTTGATGGTTCACGAGTTGGTGAAGGCCTACGGGTTGTTGGAGTCCAAGGATATCGTGATACTCAGTCCACGGAAGGCGACAACAAAAGAGTTATGCTTATACCACTCTAAAGATTTCATTGGTAAATTCTTTCAACCAGCGTGTTATAAAAAATATGACATCCATACGTCTAACGTAACTAACATTTGTGATGTCCTAGACTTTCTTCGCATGGCTGAGAGATATCGCCACGCCTCTGATCGAGCAGGTGACGACTCCAATGGCGACTCTTACACCGAGAAGTTGGAAGAGTATGGGCTAGTCTATGACTGCCCCGTCTTTGAAAGAATGAATGACTATGTTGAATATGTCGCGGGGTCAACAATAGAGGCTGCAGGTGTATTGGCAGATGACTCGTTTGATGTCGTGATCCACTGGGATGGAGGTAAACAGATGCCATAGGCGGTCCTGTGCTAATGCATTTCTTGGCCGCAAGACGCACCCTGAATCTAACGGAAAAAATCGATCACAACGAATAGGGAGGCATCATGCTATGAAGGATTCTGCCTCGGGGTTCTGTTATGTGAATGATATTGTTCTTGGCATCATGACCTTACAAAAGACGTTTAAAAAAGTAGTTTACATCGATCTCGATGTTCATCACGGGGATGGTATAGCAATCCAACATGTTCTATCGTGTAAAAAAGTAAGGTTCTCTTCTCCCCAGTCTTTAAAGCTAATGAGTGTAAATTCCGCGCGTTAATCTTAATTTTCCCTTCAAGGCGTCGAGAAAGCCTTCCAGTACTCAGACAAGGTCTTGACCATCTCTCTTCATCACTTTGGCAAGGGATTTTTCCCTGGAACTGGAGATGGAAAACAGGATAACATGCCCCGGAAGCCGAAAGCCGTAGTGAACCTACCTCTCGAAAAGGGACTGAGCGGGGAGCGTCTCTGTCACATCTTCGAAAACATGGTTGAGCCTGTTGTAGCCTCGTTTGGACCAGAAGCCGTCGTTCTTCAATGCGGTGTCGACGGTAAGAATATTTCTGAGTATGGGCATTGTGCGATTTTGGATAGCTTCTAATTCTATTACACTTGCAGGTCTTGCATCTGATATCGTAGGAGCATGGAATCTCTCAATCCATGGGTTTGGCAACTGCGTGGAGAAGGTTCTCTCATGGAAAAAGCCGACTCTACTTCTTGGTGGAGGTATTTATGGTTAAAAATTTTGATGCCACTGCCATCTGCACAATACAACTTGACTATATGCTCACTAGATGCAAATCGCCCTATATCAAATACCACTAGGAGGTTATAAGAATACTTCTGTAGCAAAATGCTACGCCTATTTAACGGGTATGGTTATTGGAAAAGATATTGCGGAGGACATTCCTGAACACCAGTTCTTCCCCGAATACCTTCCGGATTTCACTCTTCACATCGAACCCAGCCAGAAGAAAGATAAAAATACGGATGAATACCTCCAGACCGTCGAAGAACTTGTGAAAGAGCAACTAAAATCGCTTTAGGCTCGTGTTAACTTCTAGTTCTGCAAATAAAATGGTAGTGCCGCTTTGATATTCAGTTTTTTTCATACACACAGTTTATTTCTTTTCATTTTAGCTACCTATTTTCCTCCACCGTACTGAAGATCCTTGGCAGAGTTCCAGTTGCTTGGTGGTGCTTGTTGCTGGCGAGGCGAGTTAGGCGGCCAAGGAGCCGCCTGGTACGGCTGATAGGGTTGGGCTTGGTAGGGCTGTGTCTGAGACGGATGTGTCTCTGGGATGGTGGCAGCAGCGGGCCGCGGAGAGGCTTGGCTTCCAGGTCGGCTAGCAAAGTTGATACCCATGACTGGGCTCCATGCACCGCCTCCTGGTGCTGATGGTGCGCTTGCTTGATGCAAGTTAGCCTGATTGTTGTTAATGTTCATTTGAGACATGCTTGCAGTAAGCTCGCTAATCAAAGATGGAATAATAATTGAGCAGCGTTAGTCAAGAGTAGTAGTCTATGCTCAATCGCAATATTGTAGAATGAATGTTTCGTTTTTTTTATACCTAAGTTCCTTGGCCTCCATCTTTCGTGCGAAGAAATAGTCGCGACAGTTGTCACGGAGACGAGTAAGAATCTTCTCAAAATCGCGGTGGAACTGCATGCCTTCCTTGAGGTTGGCCATGATAGCCTTGTACTTTTGATACGCAGTGTCGAGATTCGCCAAGGCTTTCTCTCGCTGCTGTACGACGGGGTTCTGGCGTCTGCTACTGACAAAGGCTTTGTTGGTCTCTTGGAGCGCCACCAGCAGATCCTCCTGTGCTATGGTTTCCTCCTTGACTAATCTCTTGTAGCCGTCATACTTTTTGAGCTGTTCCTGGAACACAGCTTCAAAGTGTGCAGGCTCTATCTTGACGGCCGACGAATTGGCTGTCAATTTGTTCGTAGCTTCGACCAATACAGGACCTATATCATCTTCGTCAGCGATACGCTTGATTTCCTCCAGCTTGATGCGTCGTGCTTTGATCATCTGGTTCACTTCTTCCAACAACATCTTGAGATCACTGACAATCTCAGGGTCCACAGCCCCAGCCGACGTAGTCGAATTAGGCACGGCCCTTTCAACTTCACTCTTAAAACGAAGATAAACATGAAGTCAGTATACAGAAACAATTAACGATCCCTCCATATTACATATTGTCGCCACTCTAGCTTTATCATATTTCCCAAACTTACTCGTCCACAGCTCAACAGCTCGAGCGACCGGCCCCACGTGTTCAAAAAGGTATCGACCTTATTCTTGACAATAAGGTCACTTTTCTTTGCTGTCTCCAGCGTATCACGGTGTTTACGTCCCTGCTCTACCAATGATTTGGTCAAGGACGCCGATGTGGGGCGGTTCCACAGCTCTTGGAATCGACGCCTAAAAGCTTCATCTTCCTCTGCCTCCTGTTGTAGCGCCTCGAAGATCTCGTCCAGGATAGCAGCATTTTGACGAGACTGCGTCTGAACGTTTTGCATCATCTCGTTCAATCCTCTTAGTCCTCCATCGCTCACAATCTCGTCAATTTGTGAGATTAACGTTGGCGGCAATCCGATGGGCTGTTCCAACGCCTGTAATGCTGCTGGTAGATTTAAGGCCTGCATTTGGCTAGTTAGCCAAAGAGTCAAAATATAGCGATCGGCTATGAGTTAGTATGGCAAATTCTGCGATGGATGTCAAACGGTGAAAATCTCAAAAAAAAATACTTACGAGTAACAGATGCCTGTGAGCTCATCGAATTTACCGCCTATTTCCTCTTTAACCAACCGTTCCTTGCGTTCAGTGTAAACACTAGCCGCTTGGTGAACGGCAAAAGGGACCAGTTTAGAAAAGAGAGGAACGCCCAGGAGCATGTTATGCTCGTTCATGAGCGGCACAGGATTCGCAATTTCGTCTGTAATCAGTGGCTTGCTGACGTCGGCCTTTGCGATTGTAGGGAGTGACGCTGTTGGAGGAATAGCTTCCAGATAAATGATGTCATTATCCTTTTCTGCACGCGAAAGATTCCTTTGGATCGCCACCTGCAGAGACTTCAGATCATTAACCACTGATTCTTTGAGATTGCGTTGCAAATCCAATCCCTGACTGACCAGCTGCTCAGCAATTTGCAAGCGCGCAATCTCCTCTCCATACTTGTTTTGAGATATGCATTCACAGCTCTTGCGGTACTGTGCAACAGCGTTGAAGTGCAGTGCTTTGGCCTGCATCTGGCTTGTCCACGTGGCGGTGAAGAGTGTCAGCATAGTGCTATGAGTCGCTCCTTCGTGAGCTGCTTCGTAGTAGGCAGCGACTTGAGCAGCCAGTCTCGAAATCAATCCATCTTTCATTTGATCTACAGCAATTCCACACAATAAATAGATGAAATAAACAGGTCGGTCAGTTAATTGCGTGAAGTTAATAGCCATTCCTTTCGTACAAAAATTCACAACGTCGGCGCTTTGACTTACCTATCACAGCTTTCTGCCAGAAGCACTCTTGTGCTTGTGCAAGCATCAGCTGCATAAACACCGTACAAGCTGCTGTCGAAATATCGGTCGTTGGTGCAATTCGAAGTTCCGGCACGATTGTGTCCCGGAGGTGCTTGAAGCACCCAGCAGCATTCTATCAAAGGAGGAAAAGAAAGAGATGTGAGTGACTGTACAAATTTGCTCCGCATCTCTCGTCTTGTTCTTTCATGACAAGACGTTCGATTGCACCAACTGGACTGATGTGAATGCTAATCTACATAAACATTCTCATCTCGTAGTGGTACAGTCGCCAAGTCCATTGAAATCTTTATAATCAACTTGTACCTGAAAGTAGGAGCAAGCACGCTTGAGTCCCTCAATAGTGTTTCTATTTTCGTTGACTCCAAGTTGACTGTACATAGCTGCGATGTTGAAGCAGATGCAGGCGCGCTCGTAGTACATGTTCCTGAATGTATCTATCTCCATGATAAACAATTAGGGTATGAAGAAATTGGAGACGGGTAACTATTGTTAGCCTTAATCATGCAACAGCCATTTATCTACATTCAAGTGTTCTCACGTTGCGCATTCATGTAAACTCCGAACACCTTCTAACGCATATTAGCGACATTTAATGGCATACATTTTTTGTCAGGATTGTTCACAATAGCCCATGGAAACTCAATGCCCGTCTACGTAGACCAAAAGGGAATAGAAATCGAGAGTAGCTGGTAAGTACGTTTCGCTCATGCCTTATGTGTACTTTTTTCAACATCCTTAAAACAGTACATACATCAATAGGGAACTTGGAGCTCATAAACACGAGTTGAGCGTGGTACCTGTTGTCGAAAGGGAAATATGTATCTTAGCAATTACTCACTCATAACTCCATACTTCCTCCTAGTTGATGCATATCGAAGCACCTCAAAACTTGGCGGACACGTCTCAACTCGTCTCCTTACTTCAAAAGGCGATTTAATGCATTTTGGTGGGGCTCCAAGTTGACAATGTCAGCGCGGAGTTCGTCTAGGACGCGAAAATCGTCCTGGTATGTGTCTGGATGCTCAGCATAAGAGGTTGAGATGTAATCGCTGAGGCTTTTGGTCATGGCCACGCTGTCGGTCTTTTTAAAGTCGACATGCAGAATGTTGCTGGCGGACGCCATTGGTTGCTGTGGAGCTATTGTAGAGCAAGGACACTTTTGGTTTCAATGATAAAAACAATGTAAATTGAAGTAGGAGGGCTTTGATAGGAATAGTGAAAAGAAGGAAAGGAAGAGGAGATACAGATGCAAACGATTCTTTCACAACGAGGGAGGGGGGGACAACACTGTGGAGTGCCAAGGAAATGAATAAAAGGCAATTCGCCAAGAGGACAATGAAGCTGATCACGTGGCTGGGTTAGACAGACGCGTCAAGGACGCGGGGTGACTTCACGCTATTTCTTTCGGGAAAAAGAAATGTAGACCATTCATATGCAAAATCCGCGCTCCATAACACAGCCCACTCAATAATAAAGACAAATAATAGGTATAATCGGATCAAGTCTATGATATTCTTTTCTAGTTCTCTTTGGTGCTGGTAAAGTTAACGAGCTGAGACAAGTCATCACCACCGTGACCATGGTTGGTAGTAGCGATAAAGAGCTTCTGAATTGGGGCAATCAGTTCTGGCGTGACACCCTGAGCCTTGCTTTGCTCAACAATGTTGTCGAGGGCCGGCAGCTGCATGGCAACACTTGCGCCTGTGGTTGTGTAGTTGCCCGAGTCGATCTGCGAAGCCAGGAGCTTCGTGTATTCTGTCATGCTTGACACCCAAGGAACCAACAAATTGGTGACAAAGTCACTGACGTTGATGTCTTTCTTGTCCTTGACTGGCTGAGAGCGGACCAGGGACACAGCGTGAATGAAGCCAGTAAAGAGACCGTACATGCCACTCAGCAGCGCGAGATCGTACAACGAAGCTGTACCAACATCTTCGTCCAGATGGCGTGGAGCACCCAGGTGAGCAATGTCTTGCTCGACTGATTGATAAACAGCTAGGGGGCCACTGTAGATGAGGAAGGCAGCTCCAGCAGTGACCATAGCAGGGACACCCATAATACCACCATGTATGTACTTTCCACCGTGAGAGGTAACAACCGATCCTGTTTCGCGGGCGTGCTTGGATGTGCCATTGGTCAAATTGACAACAGTGCGACCCTTGAGCGAAGAAAGGCTCTGCTTGATGGTATCAAGGACCACATCGTTATTGAGGAGACAGATGACGATAATGTCACTGGCTTCCAAACCCTCTGCGACAGTCGTGGCAAGATGGGCTCCATTGGCAACCAGGTCCTTGGCTTTGCTAGGCGTGCGGTTCCATACGGTGAGCTTATAGCCTTTCTTGAGGAAAACTTCGGCAAGGGCATAACCCATAGCGCCGAGACCGAAAACACTGATGGACTTGGTCATTTTTGGTGTGTGTAATAATATGTTAGATGGGGACACTGAGTGCGAGGAGAGGGATGAGAGTATTGGTATTGTTGGGCAGATGCTGATGGATAGAGAGAGAGGTCGGTAGTCGATCCTTTTATACTCGTAACACAGCTATACAACCACCATTATTTGGTTATGCTGTTGGTTGTCCCCCTGGGTTCGTTTAGGCGCCTAGGATGGAGAATGTTCGCTCACCGAAAAAAATTTCCATGCTTAGAAATCAAAACCATGAAATCCATTGGACTAGACTCTATAGCAACACAAAGTATTCCTTAAAAGGTTATTACTAATCAAATCTTCCAATGGAAACAAACGTGTCAACTGATATGCTCGAGAAATAAACACAAAAGGCAAAAATAATTGGGCCATGGAAAATCTGGCCATACCATAAAAGGGCAGAATGTATACATGTTAGGGGAATCACTTCTTCATACCCTCTCTTTTGCTTATCTGTGATCTTGGTATGCCTTCGTTCTCTCTGTCGGACAGGTCATTGGATCTATTGGAAAAACGGCGCGATGTGTGCATGTTATGGTGATATACGTGCGCAGATCAAGATGAAGAGACGCGTGTTCTTACAAGATAGCTTGCTCAGGTCTCCATGGACTGCAAAATTAGCGCGAATTGCTTTCGAAAATTGCTCTCACGCCCAGCCCAGCCCATTTCTCGACAAACCTATTGTTTATTATAGGCATGTCTTTTTCAATTTCTAAGCAGACATTTTCAGCCCTTGAAGCGTGATCTTTAGCATCCATAAAAAGTCAATAAAAAGACTAGGAATGGACACTTGGTAGTTCAATTGACAACTCCTCCAATCTTCAAAGTACATTTTTCAGAAATTCACAATGACCACAATCACTGTCCTTGGCCTCGGCAATATGGGCGAAGCTCTTGCCCTGGCATTCCTCAAGGCAGGCTACAAAGTTACCGTCTGGAACCGCTCTCCCGAGAAGGCAACGAAGGTCATTGCCAACGGTGCCCGCCTTGCTAATTCTGTGATCGAAGCGCTTGAAGCCAGTGAATTGATTGTTATCTGCCTCCTTGACAACAATGCTGTAACTGCTACTCTCCAAAAGGCACTTCCTTCGCTCAGAGATCGTACGGTTGTCAATGTGACCAACGGTACTCAAGAGCATGCTCATAGCACTGGTGCGACCGTACTCGCTCAGAGTGCAAAGTATATCCATGGCGCCATCCTCTCTATTCCTGCTATAGTGGGCACTCCAGAGTCGTTCTCCATCTACAGCGGCGACAAAGATGTTTATGAGTCTGTTCAAGAGTATCTTCGTGCTCTTGGAACTCCACGCTACCTCGCAACCGATATTGGTGCGGCTTCGCTGTATGACCTAGCTCTCCTGAGCTCTATGTACGGTCTCTTCTCTGGCTTCACGCACGCTGTCTCGCTTGTGAAGGCATATAAAGACAAGACTGATCATAATGCCACCGTCGATGATTTTGTCCAAACGCTTCTCATTCCACTCCTGAAGCAGATGGTGCAGTATTGTACCAGCAGGGGCAAAAATATTGATGACAAGCAATACATTGCGCCCGGTAGCACCAATGCGATGCAGATCCCCGCCCTAGAGAACATTGTCGAAGCCAGCAAAGCTGTTGGAGTTTCTCCTGATCTAGTGCTCCCGATTCAACGCCTGTTCCAAGTAGCAGTGGCCTCCGGCTACGCTGATGCGAATTTCACATCTTTTGTCGAATTCACTATTGAAAAGGACAAGGAGTAGACAAGAGTTTTATTTCCAGCGCTAAAGCATATATAAAAAGTTAAAGCAGACTTTCCTCTCAAAAGACTGGTGCTGAGTTATACAACGCGATATATCACTGTGAAGGACGGGGAGATGGATTTGGTTTGGATGAGATGATATATTTCATGTCAGCTGGATTTGTACTAAAAACTTGCGAAGGAATCAAAACGCCCAGACACTGGGCAGTCCATTCATTCTTTCATGAAGAAGAATCCACGGCGAGTAGTATTCTTTGTCGATGATTGACCAGAAAAAGGAGGGATCACACAGTGAACGGCCGTGTGGTGTGCCAGGTCCACTGTGATCATGAAGACGATGGGGGGGGGGAGGGAGAGTACAGTCACATTGCTTCTGGTGGGTGCAACAGAGTGTAGAGCATACGTTATCCTTTCAGACATGCACTGTACATTTTTCATGGCAGTTGGAATGGTCAACCTGGAGGGGATTCAGCATCGGGGTTCAGAGTGGAAATATTTTAGCTGCCATAGCGTACGACCATTTTAAAGTCAGCAGGGGCCACAAATGATGAACTGTTGCTACCGCAACGAGATCCGTTGTATCCTTGTTATTTTCTGCCATCAACCACCAACATATTTCCATCGAAGATTCCTGCATCAACAGTTGACGTTAGGCGGAAAGCAGACATTATTGGCAACCTCTTTCACATGTTCCCATGTATGCATAATGATGGTTTCCAATGCTGTCCTTTTCATTTTTTTGGATGAAGAGCCGTGTGGAGATGAACAAGTGCCTGGCTAGCTTGTATTATATAATATGTTATACTACAGCACAGAGGAGTGAAAAAGAGAGTGGAGAAGAGAAGAAAGGCATTACGTACTCATCACAATTCCATCACTGGTAAGGTATGCTGTCTCTACATTTGGTAATGTCCTGTCGGTACTTATGGCCAGTTACACACCTGGAGAGTGTACATAGACGCAGGATTGCTCACATGCATGCCTAGATAATGAAAATTCTGCCATATGCCTAGGCTATAAAAGCAGGGTCATGACTATCGTGTGATGCTGACAAGTTCGAGGCAAGAAGGCTTCCTCTACAAATTACTTAAAAGAATCCACATTTGTTAGAGAATGATACCAATAAAACATTTTCGTACATCTATTTTTTGCCCCCCCTTTTTTTTCTCCTTGCCTGCTCATACCAGTGATTCTCCTACTCTTTCCTGTTAATGGGCGTTCTCGGTGTCGCGACACCAAGTGTTACCCTGTCTTTTCTTGCTTATAGCAATTTGCCCAGTGAATAACTCAACGGTTAGGAATCGATAGGTTCGTTCTGATATGCCATTCTGGTGAATGTTTTCTCAACTATTGAACAAAGGTATGTGGAAAGCCAGAGTGGCTCGTAGTCTGGTAATTTCCTAGTTGCGCCATGCCATCAAGCGAAGAGGCGTACTTTTCGTATTTTTCGAGGTCTCGGAAAACCGTTTTGCATGTGCTGTAATAGTCTTGTCACACCAGCGAATTGATACAAACTGGAGTTGGTACATTTACTTGCAAAAATGCGGGGTAGGCCGTGGGAAACAGCCGAACGTCTTTATTCACACGACGTTTACCATAAAAGGGTCTAACATTAGAAGGTTTGCCGCCGACAACGCTCCTTTTCTTCTCCCCTTGCAGACACACATACATCGAGCACACACATGACCCGAGAAGTAATCATTTCTCTGAGACTGAAATGACCACACCGCAAAAGCTCATTCATTCTTACATAACACTCACACTATGCATTCATTATCTTTTATTTAGATTCACAGCCAAGACCCAGTCATTGTCGACTACCAAGACCTCCTCAACAATGTCGACATTTCTCAAAAGATTAGAGTAAGGACTTTCTCAGGAATATTTTTCGTGGTTATCGTCTTTTATTCTCTTTAATCCTGACGGTCTCTATATCTGATATTGTATTTCTTTTCATGTTTTTTCAGGATGCCTTTGGCCCAGAAGATCATTGCTTGGGTTTGCTAGTGGTCAACAACCTTCCTCCAGAATACCAACAACTTCGCGTGCGTCTGTTGCGTTTCGCCTCGACATACGCCGCTTTGCCAGATTCCATCAAGGACCGCCACACCGACGCCAGCTCGCGTTACTCATTTGGCTGGAGCCACGGTAAAGAACGTATGAACGATGGTCGACCTGACATCTCCAAGGGTAGCTACTACGCCAACCCTGTGCTCGACTCGCCTTGTGGAGCCGAGACTGGTAATGCTGAGCATGATGAGAAGCAGCGCAAGTTGAAGTCCCAGTTCCCTGAATACTGCAGAGACAACATCTGGCCTACAGCGGAGGAGTTGGAGGGATTTGAGCAAGCATTCAAAGACCTGGGTCGCTATATTGTCGAGGTGGGCAAATTGGTTGCGAAGCCTTGTGACGCCTATGGTAATCAGAACACAACGTAGCATGTATCATGAAGGTCGATGAAAATCATTAACTGGAGACTAATTGTTATTTGTTTATTTAAATATCTCCTTTTAATTTCTCATTCGCGATAGTTCATTCTCGCCTCCCTTCGTACTCGCCTACACATCTGCAGGATATCATCACCCAATCCAAGACGACCAAGGCTCGTTTGCTTCACTACTTCCCTCAGGAAGCATCGGACGATGCTGACAATGGACCCATGGATTCATGGTGCGGTTGGCATCTTGACCACGGCTCATTGACAGGATTGACGAGCGCTATGTACCTTGACGAGGCGGTTCCCGAGGCTGAGCGGACGGAGATCCCCTGCCCAGATCCCGATGCTGGTTTATACATCCGCAACCGAGGACAGCAGGTTGTCAAAGTATCGATCCCCCGCAATGCCCTGGCCTTCCAGACTGGAGAAGCCTTGGAGCTCACCACGCGTGGCAATCTTAAGGCTACGCCACACTGTGTCCGCGGTGCAAGGGCTGAGATGTATAGCAAAGGCCTTTTGGCTCGTAACACATTTGCTGTATTTATGCAGCCTGGCCTCGAAACGATTGTCACCAAGGATGGCAAGAACTTTGGCGAGTGGACCAAACAAGTCCTTGATCGCTACTATGAGAAGGAGATGTAGAGAATAGTACTATATCACAATAAACCAAGAGACTTGAATTGGTGCATCCATAGATCCTTGGCCTGACACCTGTTACAACTACACCTTGGTGTAGCATATTCTTTTGAGAGCTTTTGTTCTGCATGTTCTACTATGCGTACTGTCTTCTTAGGCGCTATTGATCTCTTCGCCGTCATCGTCGGTATCGCTGGTTTCGCTGGTCTCGGTGGTCTCGTCGGTCTCTTCGGCCTCTTCGTCATCAAACGTAAGATAAATGTTTCTCATGATTTCTTCTGTGTTGTGAGCGTAAGAGTCTTCTGAGTCGCTCCAATCGTCTTCAGAGGAAAAGCCGATATCCATATAGTCATGACATGTATCATGAAACTGAGCTACAGTCCATCTTTTGGGGTCATGCGGAATTGTCATACATCTGTGCCGGCGCGTCGCGCGACGTTTGCGTACTTGAGACGACGAAATGACTCTTCTCTGCCGCATAGGGCCGCCGTCAGTGGTACTACTATATCCACCCCATGTCGATGTCATACTGTCACTGATGCTGCTTCTGCGATCGATAGCAGAATCCGGTATCGGCGATTTGCGAGTACGATGATTGAGGCGCTTACCGTACCTTCCCCCACCCCTCGCTCCCACCGCAAAATATTCGCTGTGGCCGACACGTTCCGAATCTTCTATATCTTCATGAAAGGATGGCGGAAAATGGAAGGAACGAAGCAACACACCATCCATGCCTTGTTTTCGAAGCCAAACTGCTGCATCCAGGACCTCATCCTTACACGATAAATAAAAGAGACCAAGGACAAGTACCTTGATCTTTGACTTGTTCCGACCATTGGCCACATAATATTCGTATTCGCCCCCTTCCTCCTCGCTGTTGTAGCCATAAGGCACCGTCACCCATACCTTGCGACGTCGACGCTGTTCATAGCCAGTGCTCATCAAACGGCCACCTTTGCTGTTGCCATTGTCATCGTCATCACTGTCAGTTACTTCTTGGAATTCGCCAGGATATCTGGGCTTGGGCCTGCCAAATCCAAAATTTACGGCCAGCCAGTCTATCTCCTCCCAGCCAAAATACTTCTCACCGTACCGAGCATCAAGGTACCAGCTTTCCAGTGTTTTGGTCAGTCCAGGAACAACGTTATCGAGCCCATCATCCAAACTGACGCCAAATCGTGGATACCGCATATCGAGACGCTTGAGCCGCTGCATCTTTCCTAGATGCGAGAAGAATTGGCCTGTCAACCGCCGACGTAAGGTTTTCATACGAGGCAGCGCTAATAATCGCATCATAAACTCTTGAGCGTTGGGCCTCTCGTTCACTATCTCCTGAAGTGCAGGATCGTGATCCAAGAACGTGTCCACCTTATCCATCATCTCATCCTCGTCGATATCCTCCAGAAATTCCAAAACCTCTTCAGTCGAAACGAAATCATAGCCGGGAACAGCTACGTTCTCAAACCGACATTGCACAGGGATGGTCAGATCAGGGAACTCCCAAAAATCTTGCAGCATCCTCTTTGTAGAGTGCATCACATCAACGTTGCCCACTGTCAGATCAACTAAGCCATATGTAACCCATGGCTTGCCTACAAAATCTGAGAGCACCACACCTCTACAGTGGTGGATTTTGAGCGTCTCGAGCCCGAGGCACGTCTGTAGAATGTGAAGCAAGCCCCGACCTGTGACTTTTGGACATGACTTTAGCTTGAGGGTACGCAACCCCTTTGGGACGGTGTCATAGCCACTCCATTGGCCGTTTTCGCACTCTGCAATGGTCGGGCGATGAAATCCGAGGCGGTCTAAGCGCCGATTGTACGTCTCTGCAAGCGTGGCGAAGCATTGATCATTAAGAGCATTGGTCACATCGTTCATTGTGATATGTTGGAGCTCCGTCGCATACTCGAAGAGGACAATGAGGCCCTTATCCGAAAGGGCGTTGTTATGGCCGAGACTGATGGTTGTCAAGACTGTGTTGGGTACAAAAAGGTCAGACAATTTGAAACCACGCTGTTCGGGTGCGATGTCGTTTGTATCATAGTCATCGGATGTAATATCTGGTGGTAACATGTAATAGTGATGGCTGCCAAAATACTGAAATTCAGCATTGCTGCGCTCCTGCGTTGTATCTGCAAAACGTTTAGCGAGGTCTTTCAAGTCCGTGAACTTTAGTGTAGGCCACTCCACGGTCATCGAAGCCCTCTTTCTAATTGCTGATAGCGCATCGTTCCTGGGTTCTGCCGTGGCTATGACTTTTTCTGACCATCCCAAGAGACCAAAGAGGGTCTGATCAGCAAGTGACGGACAGTATCCGATGGTCAGGTTGGTAAGATGTCTTCGAAGGCCAGTGAACATTTGCCAGGCTTTTTGAACTGAGTCTGGGTCCCTAGTATCCAAATCCACCAGTTCTAGCGATTTGAGTACAGGTAAGGTACCAATGTAGCAGTACGGGCTGGCGTTTGCCGTGGATATGCGGAGGTGCGCTAGGTTGGGACATGCTTTAGCAATGGCCTGGATATGAGAGGCCGAGACATCTACCACGCCCCCTAGCTCGAGGTGTGTTAGCTGGGGTCCGAGGCGAGTGATGCTAGCAAGGCATTCGCTCGTGAGAAAGCGACATTTGTTTAAAATCAATTCTTGCAGTTGACGGGGGAAAAGCTCTAGATGCACATGATTTTAACCAATGTCAATAAAACTTTCTATTTCGTGTTATTGCAAAGTCAGTGAGGATGTGATTGATGAGATAAAGTTACCATTACTTCGAGCAGGTATGGGGTCCGATTGGCGATCATGGTAGTCAAACTTTAACAAGGACTTGAGATCATCATCTATAACATTGCTTGTGGACAGATCTAAACGATGGAGGTTGGGCATATACTGTAAGATAAAATCCATGGCGTCCCCGTGAATGTGTTGCTCGGGGGCGCATGTAAAAGAGAGTGTACGGATGTATCTCCCATATTTTTTGATGGACTGACTCAGCGGAGAATTGCTATTCCAGCTGCCGCCGTCGTATTCGAGGTCCAGGTCTTCCCAGAGGAAAGGAAGTATAGAGGCATGCCACCGCCTGCAGACCAGCGACATATTGCACAAGGTATCGAGATAGTCATCGCCGCTAAGGTGGTTAATGATAATGAAAAGAACTTCTGGGATCTCAAAAGGTGAAGATTGCGTGAATGCCATGACGGACGGTGGGTGAAAGTGTACCTTGGCTAAAATGGGGGGCATTTCAGGATCAAAAACCATGAAAGTTTATTTGCTCGCATGTGCTGCGTGTAAATGGAAAAGAATGGTGGCACTTTTGACAGAGTTGGCTAAAGTGGCATCTTCCTGTTAACGCATTTACCATCGTTCATTCGTCCTTACGCGACGTGAGCTTGACCGCACACCTTAATACTCGCTACCATGGTCCGCTTTGCTGTCATTTGTGCTTCCAATCAGAACCGGAGCATGGAGGCTCACAATGTGCTGCTGTATGTTCCCCACTTTCGCTACTCGTTTGTACACACGCCTTGTAACGATGCAGTCGAACAATGGATTTATAACAGCCATGTTGATCAAATCTATCGATCACTATAGGAAGAACGGATTCACAGTCAATTCATATGGCACGGGCACAATGGTGCGCTTACCCGGCCCTTCCATCAACCAGCCCAATATCTATAACTTTGGCACACCCTATAATGATGTTTATCAGGAACTTAAACGGAAAGATTCTGCACTGTAAGGGGCTGTTTGTCTCATCTGTTAAGAGTACATCCAGAGAGCCATTTGACGCTTGTGAAAGCACCGTTTTTATATCCGATTCTAAAATGCAAACCATTCCATTGTTTAACATTTCGTCCGCGACCGAATAGATATTCTTCCAATGGATTGCTGCTCATGCTTGATAGGAATCGAAAGATAAAGCCGTCTCCAGAGCGGTGGCAGGAAAGCGCCAAGGAGTTTGACGTGATAATTACTTGTGAGGAACGATGCTTTGATGCTGTGTGCGAAGGTAAGGCACAGGTAGTCGAAGTGCTGTCTTCATAACGACTTTTTCCCCCTTTGGTTCTAATCAAATATGCTTTCTTTGATAATCCACACGTGGAATAGACTTGATACAGCGAGGAGAGTCTCACAGCAACCCAGTACATGTCATTAATGTCGAGATCAAAGACAACTACGAAGAAGCCATGGTGGGCGGTCGAATGATTCTTAGTCTAGCAACAGCTATCGAACAATCCAAAGATCTAGACCACGATATCCAGGATATCCTAGACAAATTCCAACAACGGTATCCAAATGCTCCAGTATTACACACGGTGTCATTCTTTTGAAGTTGTACGAATAATAAAATTTCATTCTAGCATACATCTGGCAGCGTACAGTGCTGGGAAATAGCAACGAATGCATGTCCCTTCTTTCACAATGCAGTGAGATGGCGCCGGAAAAAAAGCTGGCATAGATGTTGATAGTGAGGACAGTCCAGAGATGCATCTGAATCTTTTTTGATCATTCCGTCCCTTGTACGAAGGCAAGAGCCATTCTCTTATCGCGATTATTAATTACTTCAAGCCCACACAACAATCCAAGGCAGCTTCATGCAGCTGCGTTTACTTGTATTGGTACTTTATGACAGCAAAGGTAAATCTCAGTCTTGCGTTTATACTCCTTAAACACATTTGTACGCCAACTCGGGGTAGAACTTCGATTAGGCGTTTTCTTCGTCTGCTGCCTTGCAATCCTAGGTGGCGTCATTAGTATCGCGCTTTTCGACTACACGGCCTTGTGCATACATCTTTTCTAGTCTCGTTTGTGCTTGTTCATTCCCTTGCTCGGCACTCTTGTTGTACCATTCAATCGCCTCGGCATCATTTTGTTCTACACCCCGTCCAAACTCGTACAGTACTCCAATACATTTTTGACCTTCTGCATACCCTTGCTTGGCACTTTCTTGATACCAGAAAAGAGCCTCAGCAAAGCTCTGTTCGACTCCTTGACCAAATTCGTATGCCATTCCAAGATAGGTCTGAGCCTGTGCGTTTCCTTGGTTGGCAGCTTTGAAGTACCAAGTTGCAGACTCGGCCAAATCCTTTTCTACTCCTTGACCATTTTCGTACGCCATCCCTAGATAGAGTCCTGCCAAGGCATCTCCCTGGTCTGCAGCCTTACGATACCAAGCAACAGCCTCGACATCGTCCTGCTCAACCCCGCGACCGGATTCATACATTACGCCAAGGTTTCTTTGTGCATCCGCATTTCCTTGTTCAGCACTCTTACGGTACCATCCGACAGCCTCGACATCACTCTGTTCGACTCCACGGCCCTGTTCATACATCAGACCAATACACTTTTGAGCCTCTGCATTATCTAGCTCGGCGCCCATGCGGTACCACTCGACTGCTTTTACATCACTCTGTTCGATACCCCGACCGAGCTCATACATCAACCCAAGACATTTTTGGGCCTCTGTATGTCCCTGCTCGGCGCCTTTGCGATACCATGAGACCGCCTCAGTATAGCTCTGTTCGACTCCAAGACCATGCTCATACATCAACCCAAGGTGATACTGAGAACCTGGATATCCTTTGTCAGCAGCCCTACGGTACCATGTCACGGCCTCGACGGAGCTCTGGTCTACTCCAAGGCCAAACTGGTATGACCTGCCGAGATAGAGTGCCGCCCTGGCACTCCCTTGGTCAGCGGCTTTGCGGTACCATCCTACAGCCTCAATGTCACTCTTTGCTACTCCACATCCCTGTTCGTACATCACACCAAGGTTGATCTTCGCTTCAATGTCACCCTTATCAGCAGCCTTCTTGAACCACGCTACTGCTTTCGTCACATTTTGCTCAACTCCATGGCCATGCAAGTATAAGAATCCGAGACCTCGCTGTGCATTGGTGTTCCCGCGGTCAGCGCTCTTGCGGTACCAGTTAGCAGCCTCAGTGTAATCCTGGTTGACTCCTCGTCCTTGTTCGTATGCCAAACCAAGGTAAACCTCTGCCATGGCGTGCTCTTGTGCTGCCGCCTTGCGGTACCACTCGATTGCTTCTTCATGGTTCTGATCAACTCCACAGCCATTTTCGTACATCAGTGCGAGTCGTAGCTGTCCCTCCGAATGGCCTTGTTCGGCGGACTTGCGAAGCCACAAAACTGCCTTCTCATCGTCTTGATCAACCCCTTGGCCACAACAATACATTACTCCAAGATAAAGCTGTGCAGTTGCATGACCATCTTCCGCTGCTCGACGATACCATAGAACTGCCATCTCATCCGACTGATCGACGCCGCGGCCTACTTGGTACATTACTCCAAGCACAAATTGGGCTTCAGCCATGTTTTTCGCAGCCGCCGCTTTTTGCATCCATGCCACTCCTTTGACGTCGCTCTTCTCGACACCTTGACCACGACAATACATCAATGCAATTTGGAGCTGTGCATCCACAACGCCTTGCTGGGCTGCAAGCTCGAGCCATTTAGCCGCTTCGACATCGCTCTGCGGTACTCCTCGACCATACGAGTAACACATTCCAAGTCGGAGCTTGGCCTGCGCATCATCACCTCCTTCAGCTGCCATGCGAAACCACCTAGCTGCTTCGCTGTCATTACGACTCAGATCAACGCTATTGCTGCGTTCATACAGCAAACCAAGCTTGAGCTGAGCCTTTGAGTGCCCTTGCTCAGCTGCCTTGCGATACCAAAGAGGTGCATCATCCGCAGTGCCTGCTCCCTCGTGACCTCGATCGCACAACCAGCCTAGGAAAAACTGAGCATCAGCGTTCCCTTCACTGGCGGCATGGAGGAGATAATCAACCATATCATCGTCGTCTTCTGGCCGCATCCTTTTATTGTTACCATGATCGTCATCAATGATTGCGAGGTTGTCCAATGCAATCTCGAGTTCGTTTTCAGCAAGTCTTTCACGAATTGAGTCGTACATGCTTGAGCCAAGCGACACAAAGCTTGCAGTCGACTCGAACGGCGATGTTTCCACAACGTCTTCTATCAGAACCATCTCACTTGCTTTCGGACGCTCCAGTGGATCTTGATTCCAGCACCGTTCGATCCACGATCGGTATTCTGGAGGCGTGGCTTCAGGTATATTTTCGCGATGACCACTCTTGACAAGCATCACAATAACCATGTTGTCGTGTTGGTCAAGGAATGGCTCGGGTCGATTAGCAGCCATGGCCCACATCACCATTCCCAGAGCATATACGTCCGATTTGGACGAGTACTTTGGTCTCACTTCCACCACTTCAGGAGCAGCCCACCGCAGTGTCCCTTTGAATGAGTCTGTTGATGCAGAGGCACTGAGGGTTTTTACTTTGGCCAAACCAAAATCACAGAGTTTAACCTCCATGAACCGTGTTAGGAGGATATTAGCTGTTTTGAGATCTCGATGCAGAATGCCGAGGCGGTGGATGTACTCGAGTCCACGAGCAACTTCGTGCGCAATCCGACTTTTGGTTGGCCAGTCTGACACCTCATCTCTAGCTATCGCTCCAGCAAGACTCCCCTTTTCGGCCAGGTCCATTAGAATGTATATATGGCCGTCGTGCTGGAGCGTCTCAAAATACTGGATGATGTAGCGATGCCGGAGTTGCTGAAGGATCTCGATCTCCTTCAGGACTGTTGCATGTGATAGGTCGGCATGCGAGGCAAAACACTCCTTGGCGGCGCATGGCAGTCCCTCTCGTTGAGCTATGTAGACGGAACCGAAACCGCCGGAACCAATACGAGTACCAAGGACAAATGACGACTGCGGTCCAAAAAAAGTTTATATTAGACAGGAGAGCATTGTGATGTCTGTGTTATTCTACTCTCGTAAGTGTGTCATACCATTCTCAACTTGAAGAGCTCAGACTGCACAAAGATTTCAAATGATGAGAAATGGATGATGTGTTGAATTTGAATTTCACGAAATGAAGGGCTGTAGAGCGCAGTGCAGAAAGTTAGCAGACGGTAGAAGAGAGACAGTTTGGATTTTGAAATAGCCACGGCGCTCCCTATTTTAGATTCTGCCTCCACTTCTACTTCCTTTTGACTTTATTTGACAACACGCACTATCGCGGAGACATTTGTTTGTTGTGAAAAGTTTAAAAGAAATCGGCCGCTCGAGGTCGAGCAGGAATTGATCGTGCACTTGGCGTAGTGGGTGTAGATGATGTAGAAGGCAGGGATGAAGATGTAGGGACTGACTCTGATACAGCTGCAGCACTCTTCAGCGCCGCAACTGGCATGGGTGGTGGCGTCTTCTCCACCCACATATCCTCCATTTCATCCTCCTCCAGAGAATGCCGCTCTCGTTTCTTGGAGCGGCTAGACCGATCCCGATCCCGGTCCCGGTCCCGTTCACGATCCTCATCCTTATCTCTATCACTCCGATGACGTTTCCTCTTCTCACGATCTCGCTCCCGCTGTCGGTCTCGATCCCTGTCTCGTTCTCGCTCTGAACCATGATCTCGATCACGGTCTCGCTCTCGGTGTCGATCTCGATCTCGATCCCGGTGCCGATCTTCCTTGTGTCGCTTGGACGACTTGCGATCCCGCCGCCGGTCGTCGTCTGAACTTTCACTGTCGCGACCATGCCGACTACTTCTGCTGCTTCTATGCTCTTCCTTATACCGATCACTACTGCCACGTGTGTCGCTTCTCTCACTGCGTTCTGATCGGGAGGAGCGGTGTCTGCTTTCCTGCCTAGACGGACTTGTCGATCGACTGCGGTCGCTTCGCGAACGCCGGTGTCGATCGCTGCTTATTGATCTCTCTTTGTTTTCTGATATTCTGTCCTCGCCATCACTGTGTTCTGTACCGTGAGACGATGAGGGTATGGATGGTTTACCAGTTTTCTTGGTGTTGGTGGAGCGACTGCTCTTGGCAAACGGGAGAGCCAGCTTTGGGCCTATATAGTCGTCGTCATCTTCTTCTTCTTCCGCCGACAGAGCCAAACGAGGAGTCTTGGTGTAAGTAGTCTCCATTTTCTGAGGTACGGGTAAGTCTTGCCCTCGGTCAGCACGTTTAACAAACACAGGGCGAAAGTCCATTGCGCCACCTTCAGTTGTTTCGCCGCTGATTGGTTGTTGTGCTGTAGGAGTGGAAATGGCAGCTTTGGCAGCTGGCGCGCTAGACGTAGAGGTAGTAGGTAGTGTGACCGCGACCTCTGGCTCTGGTTCTGACTCTGACCCAGAATCCGAGTCGGAGTCGTCGAAAATGGCTTTGAAGAGGTCCATCGGTGGTCTCTCAATCACCTCTTCCTTCGATAGTTCTTCTTCTTGTGCGACCTTGTTCTCATCTGCATCGGCTTCCCGGTGGTTACCACTACTGCTACCAGTTTCCTGTTTTCCTCTACTTGATTCGTTATTTTGGTCGACTCGAATAGAGTCTGGCGGCGCTGGACCGCGGTTCATGAGGAGGTTATCCATTGTCTTGCGATCTAGAAGGTCTTTCACCGCCTCAGGATCGGTCTCCTTGTGATCCGGGTGCGGATTAGGGACGTTGAATCGTTTGCAGAGGAGCTTGTTTGGGAAAAAGTCAACGACAGTTCGTGTCAGAGGGCCAAACATGCCCATAGCTGCTGCCTTTGCTGCTTGTGATTTCTAAAGTTTGTTTTCATGATACGAGGTAGAGCAAGTAAAGAAATTTTAGTCAGTCGCAAAATAGAGTGAAAAACACAAGTCGAGCATATTCCAGAACCTCCCCCCAACAAGAGAAATAAACATACCTCAACCTCCATACGCTCGACAACTGGCTTCGAGATGGGCTTTTCCGTTTCGTCCGCTTTCGAATCCGACACCGACCGCAAACCAGCTGCGGGTTGAGCAAATTCGATGGGTTTGGATGCCGTTGTGAAGCGATTGGCCATCGAATCGGACAAGGGCCGGAAGATGCGGGCAGCCTGTACAAATTCGTTGAGCTCTTTGGTCATGTCTTGGCCGGACATACCCTCTGGTTTTTTGATAATGGTCTCGTCGGCCAAAATCCCAGCCTGCACTTGAAGGTATTGCTTGTATCGTGCCTGCTTTGGTAAATTATCTCCAAAAGGCATGAATCCCTTGAGTGCTGCCTCGGCAGCCTCCTTTTCAATCTTGGGCACTTTGAAACTGTCTGGGTCTGGTGGTCGTTCACCCGTCACATCCAGCACAAATCCAAGCACGTTGTCGAGATGACTCTTTGAATCCTTGGACATGTACTCAAAGACAGAGCGTGCTGGTGCATTGATCTTGGCATCATCACCCAACACGAGTGCTCGGTCATCGGCCGTCAGAGGTGGCTGTGCGCCTTGTTTGGGTGTTGAACGTGGTGCTGGACTCTCGTCAAACTTGTGAATGGGGATAAAATCGTGAGGAATTGTCGGTGGAGGAAACCACTTAAATGTCATAGCGCAATTTGGTGCCAAAACGAAGCCCGCCAAGATGGGTCGTCCATCGCTGCCATAGCTTGTTGTAAGCGCCTTTCCCCTTTCCCTGCTTGTACTTCTGATGGGCGACTGTTGGCGATTCCTCCTCGAGCGGCTGAAGTCTTTATCTGGATCTTGCTCATATTTGTCGTATTGATAACCATATTCACCATACACGTCAACTTCATCCTCGTCATCATCGAAATGGCCTCCTCGGATACTCATGCCTTCGAGTCGAGTCCCTCTTCGTCTAGATCTGGAACCAAATGCGCCACCATCTTCTTCCTCGCTTTCATCCAAAAGATATTTTGACTGGTTACCCTCGTTACGTTTCCTGTCAAACTCTGGTGCACTTTGGTATGGATCATATCCCAAGCCATAATGATCAGACTTGTGGTCGAATGTAATGAGTGCAGAGTCCTGTGGAGCAAATGTAATCTCGCCGTTCTCATAATGCTCTTTCAACACTTCGTCGTCTTCGGCGTGGTTTTCACGCCCTTTTTGCTTCTTAATTACACGGGGTCCGATTCCTTGTCCTGGCTTCCATCCCATTTGCTTGAGGAGTTTCACGCCGATGGCTTCAGAAACGGGCACAACGAGATCGTCAATCAATGAATCTGGTAGGACACCAAGAATGCTCCCAGAAGCCTGCATGCCCCGAGCGGCTGCACGTTTTTGTTCCAGCTCACGCTGCGCCGATCCAAACGCATCCATCTCTTCCCGTGCAACAAGTCTTGACGACTCAGCCATCAGCTCACGGTCTTCATCATCCATAAAATCCTCTGGTCGAGATGTCCGCTGCTCTGCTCGTTTGTTCCGCGATGATACGAACTGCGAAGGAGTCCATCCTAATATTGTGGAAGCAGAAATGGACGATTACTACATATATCGACCTCAATATGATTGATCTTCATGGTGCTGTGTCGATATTCCCCATCAAGATGGTAGTTGTATATTCACCTTCTTTTGACCCAACTGTATTATAATATCCAGCCGAGAATCCGCCTGTGAAAGCGCCGTGGAACCGCTGTCGTCCTTGGTCATCACGCACCTAGTTTAATGGGACAAGTAAAGACATATGGTGTGCTCAGTAACGGCTACAGCAAGAAGAGGGATGAAATTTTGGTGGCGGCTAAGATGTCACAAGCATAGCTACCTCCAAGTCTTTGAATGGTTTCTTCTTGGCCGCTCCCCCAGCCGCGCTGGGCTTCGGTAAGGGGAACGGAGTACCGATGAGGACAAATGATTCATCCGACATGGTCAGCACGAAAGTGATGCGAAAGGTGCATGTCGAGGCATGAAGGCGCAATGCTCAACTCTAACTTTGAAAGCGTTAGGAAAGCGTGCAAAGCCACAAATGATCTGTCCCTTCCTCTCCACAATCATTCTAACACAAAAAGCGAGAGTCTCCGGATATGTTCAATAAGATACAGTGAATTGGATAACGAATGAAGGAAGAATGCGAGCTAAGTATGCTACATGAACGAAGAAAAATGCTAGAGTCTATGTGCAGTAGAATATGGAGAATGCTATGATAAAGTATACAGACAAAACTGTCATTTACTCATCGCTAGGGTTATCCTTCAGCCACTGCTCGACCCATGCCTTGATTCTCGACACATTTTCCTCCATCTCTTCAAGGTTGTTGCTCTGGAGCTCGACCACAATCTCCTCGGCATACGACTCTCTTGCTTCCTCCAAAACAACCTGCATGATCTCGCACTCCATGTTCTCATTGATCTTCTTGGCATTGTAGCCACTAGATGAGGAAAGAAAGATAAAACCACATGTGAGAAACTGTTCTCTTGCTCTAAAGAGAAAACATGTATACTCTTGTGTTGATTTGGCAGAGATAAATTAACATAGGTTCCATAACTAACGAAGTATGGCTTATATGGCTTACCGTCCTTCCAATCGAGGGTAGAGCACGCCGTTATCTGTCCGCAGGACAATGACCAGATCGAACCAACGCTCTGGGAAAATGTCGCAGCTATGGAAGTCGACAATGTTGCCTCCAGGTCGCATCATCTCCTCCATCTCATCGATCAGCTATTAGCATAATTCATACAATAAGCAATAAGCATGGATTGTTAAGTAAAATTAGCGGTTGATCATCATGCTATCAATGCGCTCAAAATTTCGTTCTATTGATATTTTGATCTGATCCATACCTTATCATCGTCAAGAATGTACGAGTTGAACTCAGTATCGAGACCCTCGTGCAGTCCCTTGGCTTTGACAAGTTCGCCGACGTTGATGTGGGTCAGTCCCGTCGCCTCAGCAGCCATCTCCGAGGTCGTGGTCTTTCCCGTACCAGGTGTGCCTGTGATAAGGATGTTGGGGCGGTAGCGAGGGTAGTGAGGTGCCACGCCGGCATCAGAATCCGAGTCAGAGTCCATGGTCGAGAATGCTAATGTTGTCTTCGAAGGAGCAATGTAAAAAAAAAAACTTCCAGGGTCTGAAAAATATTTTAAAAAGGTAGGTGACTGGTTTTTCTCCTTTTGGGCTTTGAGTTCAGAGGGCGTAAGTGCTGTTGCACAGCCCTCTTTACATCTTTCATACTTCATCCAAACTTCTTTCATCATGTCGCTCGAGGAATCGCGTCTTAAGGACGCTGTCAAATGGATGCATGAAGCTGAAAAACAGTACGTTGCATCTCAACTCATTTGCTTCCGTTAGAAGCGCTAGTGGCCACTACAAATGTATATATAACGCGAAAAAATGACGAGTAAAACTTGTCTCCTCTCGATAGCACTGAGAAGGGCTGGTTCAAGAAACCTGATTGGGATCTTGCTGCCCAATACTACGAGAAAGCTGGTACGTCGAGTTCTGGCAGCCATTGAAATGCGCTTCACAACGGCTTTTAAGCTTGCTGACTTTGTTCTTGTTCAACGTTATTGTGTTCTTGACAGCTACGTCGTTCAAGGCCGGCAAGTCGTACGACCAAGCCGTCCAGGCTTTCGTCAAGGCTTCCGATGCTATGGCTATGGCGTCATCGTAATGTCGTGAATCTATTTCTGTCTTGTCTGATTTTGAGGGTCAAGTTCTGAACTAGATGTTAACAGATAACACTTTGTTCGATTGCTTTTTGTAGCATGTTTATGGCTGCGCGTGCCATGGAAAATGCTGCCAACGTGGCGCTTCAAAACTTGAACCAGCCTGAGCGAGCAGCGGAAATGTACAAGAAGGCCAGCGAGTTTTACATGCAGAACATGACTCCCGACAGAGCCGCTGAGATGCTCGAGAAGAGCGCAAAGTAATACTTGAACTATTCTATTACGTCGAAAAAAAGGATGTCGTTAATAACAACAAGCTAATTCTGAGGTTTACTTGTTCTCTTACCTTTAGGGCTATGGAACCAGTCTCAGTCGATGCCGCGATTAATCTGTATATCGGGGCCCTCAACATTTATGAAGCAGAGGATCGTGCTCGATATGCCACAGATACTTTCAAGAGAGCCATCTCGCTCATGGTCAAGCACAGAAGGTATGAGTCCGCTAGATCTCCTTCGTAGCGGCTCGCTTGACTTTAGGAGCGTTGTCTAACTTTCGCTGTTTCTTTCATCTAGATTCGACCATGCACTGGAGACATTGCAGCGCCTTGGCACAGTCCAAGAAAAGTCTGCTAACAAGACTGCTTACTTCAAGACACTTTTGAGCATTGTGATTATCCGTCTGGCCGCTGGTGATGAAGTCGATGCTGGCAAGCGCTTCCAGTCATTCTGCGCGTACGTTCATTTTCTCTTTCTGATTTGCTCTCTCATGGAACGGTCTTTGTAGCTATGCCGCTCTAACGAACTTTCTCATAACAAAAATATTTATATTGTTTTTTATAGAGTGGACGGATTTGTCAGGTCGGAGGAATGCGCTATTGCCCACGCTATGCTGGATGCATTTGAGCACAGAGATCAACAGTATTTTGACCAGACGGCATCACGCCAACATATTGGCTTCCTTGACAACGAGATTGCCAAACTTGTACGAAGCATCAAGGTGTCAACAGACTTGATCGGCGGTGGAGGATTCGAGGAGCCCAATGCACCGCGCCCCGGTGGCCCACCAGGAAACGTGGGATACGGCCAACCTGGACCATATGATACCAAGCAACAGGGCTTCCAGCCATCCTTCCAGCAAAACATCTACCAGCAACCTCCTCCCCCTCAGCACCACCAGCAGTTCCAGCAAGGTCCACCACCACCTCAGCAGTTCCATCAGCAAGACTACAAGCAGCCTCGCCCGATGAACCCTTCACGAGACCAATTCCAACCACAAGCGCCCAATCCTCCACCTCAGCAGCATCAGTCGCAGTTCCAGCAGGGTCCTTCCCATGGTGACATATACCAGGCACATCCTCCAGCTGGATATAGTGAGGACCCAGCGCCCCCTCGCTACACGCCTAGCAGGAATCATCCCGACGCTGAGCGCAACAGTTCGGATTGGAGTGCACTTACAGAGAAACCTTCTCAGCAGCAACAGCAACAGCCGCCCCATCACAACTTCCAGCAGCAACCACAGCATCAAGCACCTTACCAACCTGGACCTCCTCCTCCACACAGCCAGCAGCATCAGCAGCAACAGCAGCAACAGCCTATCCCGAACCAGTCGTCGAGCGCGCGGTATCTTGACGGAGACGAGGACGATCTTCTCTAAAAGTTTTTGCAAAGGATCGTGGGTGGCTTACCATAAAAATAAAGTTTTGTCCCAAAACGGTGTTCCCCGTATTCTCCACATGCATTCAAACTACCCACTCTTTGTGAATGCATTGAAAATGGTACATCAGCCAACATGAATTGTCTTTTTTGCTTGTACCATATCAGACCAAAGGGAAAGAAGAAAGATGTGGTCTTAATGCCTCTTGTTTCCATTTTTATGCTTCCGCTACTGTCGCACAGACCTCACGACCGGTATTTTCCTTGGCATCTTGCGCGACAAGGCGCGCCTTAGCCAATAGAGCTCACAATGGTGTCCAGTCTGTAGGAATTGCGACAGCGCCGCTAAGAACAGGAGCATCTAGAGCCATGTTGACAGCTGGGGCGATCAAGGCGGCAAGATATGAGCAAAGGGCTTCCTTCTTCAACTTTGGATCATCGGGCTCCTCCAAATCAAACGTCAAACCTCAATATGGACAACCAACATGGATGACCCACCCACACCTCATGAAAGAAGGCGAAGGTATTGGAAGGAGAGAAAAAGCAGGAATGGCATTAGATCGAAATGTCCATTGGGAACAACATTATCTTTGTAGGATGCGACCCCGTCAATCAACCACTGATCATTCATTTTTCCTCCATTCATTTCGATCGTAATCAGTTACACCTGGCCTGACGGCTGCTGAGTATGAGAAACGAAGAGCAACTTTGATGAAGTCCCTGCCTGAAGGGAGCATTGTGATTGCTACCAGCCACAGGACCCGCTACATGACGCAAAACATCTTGTAGGTGGTACTCCCGATATGCGACACTTGTGACATTGATCTGCAACCTTCGGTATGAGTGAGCATCAACTGATATACGCTACTTTTATACAACAACTCCTCAGTTATCCATTCCATCAGCATACAGACTTTTACTACCTTTGTGGTAAGTTCATTACGAGTATATACTGCCATGCCTTTCCAAGAGTCAGTATGGAACGTGAGAAGATTGTGAATAATGCTCTAATATTGAACCATGAATCTTTCTTTCCTATTTCCTAGGTTTTAACGAGCCAGACTCCGCATTGATTCTTGGTATGGACAAAACAAGCATCAACCTTTTACATTTTGTATACCAGCAGGAAGCAAAGCACACATACGATTTTGTTATATTAAGACAAGTTCTGACTCTGTTTGTGGTCTACTTTGCCATATTAGAAAAGGACAAATCTTCGAGAGGATACAAGATGACCATGTTTGTCGCACCTAAGAACGCCCATATCGAAATGTGGGAAGGCGCAAGGACAGGTGTTGATGCAGCTAAGGAGATTTTTGGAGCAGATGAGGTATGATCATACACTTCTTATTGCTGCAGTTACTTATCATGCAAGTATTTTCAAGTGTTGGTTTTGCACAAACAGGACCAATATTTATGTTCTAACTCTACCATGTTTTTGTTTGGTATTCGTCTATGGATAAAAAAAACCCCCCACCTTTTAGGCATTGGACTCAAAGTTGTTTCGATATCGAGTTATTGACATGGCGAGCCGATATGAACATGTCTACTTTGATGTTCCCACGCCTTCCGTATTCTTGCCCATGGAGATCGCCAAGAAGTTGAATAACCAGTCTGGTGAGGACAATTCAAATGATGCACCTGTCCTATCCATAGTGACTCGATCCATGAGCCAAAGAGCAGTATATTCTAACTTTATTTTCTTTTTAAAAAACAGCTTTCGACGTTATGGCAGGCTCAAAGTCACTTTCGCCCTTGATTCAAGAACTTCGTCTTACAAAGAGTGATGCGGAGGTGAAGCTGATGCGCGAAGCGGGCGAAATCAGTGCCAAGGCATTCATTGAGGTAATGATAGCAATTTATTATCAATGTTTAGTTTGAGAATATGAGATTGGTTGCCAAAAGTTATGTATTCACAACATCCTACAATTTTTTTTATGTGTTGGATATGTAGACAATGAAGTTTACAAACCCAAAGAGATCGGAGCATCAAGTATATGCCAAATTCGACTTCGAATGCCGCATGCGTGGGTCGCAAATGCTTGCCTATGTACCAGTTGTTGCTGGCGGATCAAATGCCTTGACGATGCACTACGTCAATAATGATCAGCCACTTCATGACGGAGATCTCATCCTCATGGATGCCGGTGGAGTATGTGTTGGGACATTCTCATATTATTCGCATTTTTTCTATGGATTTTACTGCATGTCTTTACCTGTGCTCTTTGTTAACATAACCAACCTCACAAATATAATACCTCATGACTCTAGGAGTACAACGGTTATGCCAGCGACATCACCCGAACCTGGCCAGTGAATGGCAAGTTTACTAGTGCTCAGCGGGACCTGTATGAGGTGGTGTTGCGAGCTAACAAAGAATGCATCAAGGTAAGGGATGACCTCTCATATTGTCGTCAGGAAAACTGGTACTACTATTTACACTCGTTCTTTTTCCTCAGTTGGCATCGTTTCACTGACCCAGCCGTACTTTCATCTCTAATTTTCAAATCTGTAGCTCTGTACTGAGGAACAAAAGATCACGTTGAATCAAATCCATGACGTTTCAATGCGGATAATTAAGGATGGCATTGCTCAGTTGGGCATCAAGGCTCCACCACATGTAAGCGGACAGGAAGTGGTATATGATTGTTTGGCTGTTGGCAGTTTAAAAGTTAATCAAGTGGGTTTTCAATTAACGACCATGTCTCCTCGAATCTGATATATGCGTGAATGATATAGGATGTGGATCGCCGGCTCTATCCCCATCATGTTGGCCACTATTTGGGCATGGACGTCCATGATACATGTGATATTTCTCGCAATCGTATTTTGACTCAAGGCATGGTGGTCACTATTGGTAAGGATTCTCCTTCGCTTCCTATATATTTGTGTGGTTTTTTTGTCAACATCTTCCGAATTCAGTGACTTACGTAATATTCCTTTTTTTTGAAATGATATATTTAGAACCGGGACTGTACATTCCCAGGGACCCAGCGTATCCTGAAAAGTATCAAGGCATTGGTATCCGTATCGAGGACAACGTTGTGATCGGTAAAGACGCACCTTATGTTCTTAGTGTTACTGCTCCAAAAGAAGTGGTTGACATTGAGTATTGTTGTGCGTCAGCACCTTCCTCGGTGTAACAAATTAGGCTGCTATAATGTGATATAAAATAGATCAATGCCTATAGTCTAGGTATTTACAAAGAGAAAACCGATGCCGCATTTTACAAAGTGTTGTTTTTATCAGGCTCCTATTTCCACAGCTACTGCTGATGGCTTAAAGCAACGCTGAGAAAAAGGACAATATCGTTATTCTTATCTACGGTAGTATAGCTCTAACAGGCAATACTACGATTCTATGTAGTTATTGTCCAGCTGGGACATGCTCTTGCCCGCATAAACAGCACCAGAAAGTTACTAGTCTCGACATGTACACGTATCGCCACTACACGAGCCACCCTTGAAGCCATATGAAACACAATGACTATGGCAATCATTCGAATTGCATGGTCCTTTTCGCGCGAGTACCTATCGTTATTGCATTGCATTGCATGCATATGAGCATTGTTAAAATTTAAGAAAAAGAGAGAAACCAAAAAAATAGGATAGCATTTTCATAGATATTAGTCTTGACATACGCGAATGTAGCACTAATATCAAACGTTGGGGACAGTTTCTTTAACAACGATAACAACTTACAACTGCTCTCTCTGCGACAAGTCCAGTACGGTCGCTGTGTGGAGCAGCCATCGCTGCCGACACAAGGATCCACGCTGCCAACACACCGGCGAGAATTCTGCGAGTTGTATGACCGCTTCGAAGAGCTGACTTCATGCGTTCCTTCTTGTTCTTCTTAAGGGATTCTGATCTTGGATGGAGAGTTTGAGAGGATGGCTTTTGGAAAGTGGGAAGAGAAAAGAGTTTGAAAAAAAAAGCGGTTTACGACTCGCTACTCTTTTCTAGAAAAACAGGACCTACCCCTTTTCAGTTATTTTTTTCAGACACCAACGTTCTCCCAGTTGCCCCCTTGATCGTGCAAGGGTAGGAATATTACTGTTCTCCCCTAATCTCTTCAAGCAAATTTTAGTTTGGTACCTTTTGAAATATCATAACTCATAGATCTGCCAGTTTATCGATTCATCGAACAGCTAGATGATCGGTATTAACTTCTACTCTTCATCCTAGCGATGGTGTAGTCCTAGAAGAAAAAAATGAACCCTCAAGGCGCAAAAAGTCTAGGCAACATAGCAGACAGGGCATTATGAGCTTTATCAGAACACTGGTACCACAAGCATAAGGATTTTGTTTCCTTCATTATAATAACTAGATGATAGCAGGATACTCTACATGTTCTATACACTTGTGCGTATCGTGTCGTATGTTTGGAAGTTCTACTTCACTAGCACATTAGGTGTGGGAAATATCCACTTAGGAAAGCACAATGTACCTAGACAGATTTGCTTGTATCCATGACCTTTTAATCAGATTGTCTCTGTGTCATTACACAGGCCATATGCAGCATGAGCATTCGACGCATGGCGCAAATGGGGATGCTTTAGAGCATGGGTTCATAGCTTCGTCAGTTTCGATTTTAGTGTCTGCATGATATAATTCTGCCTACATTCCATGTGAAGGTTACCACAATACGAGAAGAGGAGAATATTCTATCCCTGTGACGATGCAGTATTCTAAACTTCTCATCATTTATACCCTACTGGTTATTGCTTATACTCTTGACACACCAATCATTTATTATATACAATATCTCCTCATGGAACAGGTAAGAGGCAAAGGGATATGCTTGACGCGACGGAGGAGTTTCAAAGTCTTTAGAAGCATTCTATATGCCTCTATATGCTAGATTCTTTATGCAGTGCTCTGCGTCTTTTGTCCTTATCTGCTTTTTGAGTAAAGTAGATGTTCTAGATATAGGTGTGCGCAATGTAGCAACGACAAAAAAATCCATGCTAGCACGTTTCTCGAAGAGTCTATGCAAATTACTAGATGATGAACAAACAAAAGGTATGATTGTGTTGTAGATAGTCAAGCGTACCTGCAAATGCGGATACTACCTTTTTTTTCTCCGTACGATAATTTTGGTTAAAGTTTGGACTTTTACTGCACAACGCGGCGCAAAGTTCCAAGAAAACAAATGTACACTCCAATTCCGAAGAAACGGCAGAGAGAGCTTTAAGAAAAAAAATACCACGTTTCCCACAAGAGTGTTTCATTCGTATCCATTTTCGTAGTCATTAAGTGATGCAGTTACAATGTCGTATATTGGATTACAATTCAGTTCTCTGATCCAGTTAGACTATGGAAGACAAGGAAGAAAAGCTAAGAATGTAGTGAAAATGAGGCATACCGCTCATTCTTTCCGCTGTTACGCAAAAGAGAAAAGTTTTGCTGATGTTCTTCAGGTTAAACATGAAAGGGGGAAAGAGGAGGACAGGGGGTGAGCCTCCTCGTCATATTGAGGGTGTACATGTAAAATTATCGATTCAGTTTGAGAGTTTATGATTGTCATCCTTTCTTGGACACCAGTGTCTGTATTACACCAGTTCCTTAAGAAGAGAAAGGGTCCAACACAGGAACTTTGAGAAAGATGGTTTGGTGATGGGTGTTGTAGTAGATTGTACGGATCCAAGGCAAGCTGAGCGAAAGCATGGAGGGAGGCCATTCTTCGGCCCGTGGAGGCAAGAACAAGCGGGCGAGTCCCAAGAGAAAGAAAACAATGTCCACGAGGGAAGAACCCCGAGTAAGGAAAAAATGATGGGCGCACGAGCCCGAATAAGCCCCTTGATGGCAACCAAACAAACAAACATCATCCCCCCCATCATTCCCTGATGCTAAAAATCCATCAGGGTTGATCAAAGAGGGTCCAAGATGGATGATGGGAACAAGGAATGGATCCCTATAAGCCCGGAGGATTCCCATGCAGTCTATTTGCCTCTTCCATTCCTTGTCGGAGCATTTGTCCGCTCATTTTCAGTCTCCGGGGCTATGGCTGTCTGAGTAAGAATCGAGTGTGTGGGGTAAGGAGGGCGGAGGGACAACTAACCAGCTCAATCCCCTTTCCCCACTTGAGACTGACACCTATCCATGTTACTGTGGGAAGAAAATAAAAGTACTTTTGGCCAACAAGCCAATCAGCTCTATCTGGTCATCCTACCTGTACTCGTTCTGCTAAATTCCTTGTTTCCCTTGCTGTGTCTCTCTTTCCCCCACCTCTTTTGTTCATCTTTTCTAAAAACGCTTAAGTATCACCCCAGTTCCCCTTTTCTTTTCTTTTTTTCTCTCTCTCTCTCTCTTTTCTTCCTCACCTTGCTTCCTCATTCGCATCCTCATCTCTCCCGTCGACTCATTCACCTCGATTCCAAAAAAGAACAAAAGCCATGTCTGCCCCTGCTTCCTCGACTTCCTCGCCTGCTCCCCAGGGCACTCTGCACAAGTGCGGCGACGTTACTGCTACGCCTCTCAAGTCGTCGATTGTCTTCTCGATCAACGACCGCATTGGCATCCTCGACGAATGCTTGGCTGCCATCAAGGCGTTGAACATCAACCTGACCCGCATCGAGTCTCGCCCTTCAAAGACTGCTGAGTGGGACTACGACTTCTTTGTTGACTTTGTTGCCACCAGCTCGGAGCAGGTGTCCTCGGTTGTCAAGGCTCTCGAGCCTTTGGCCAAGCAGGTCCACATCGTTGGCACTGCCGGTAACGATCTGCCCGAGTCGACCCCATGGTTCCCTCGCAAGATGATTGACCTCGACACCTTCGCCGACAAGGTGCTTGAAATGGGTGAGGAGCTCGATGCTGATCACCCTGGTGCCAAGGACCCCGTCTACCGTGCTCGCCGTGCAGAGATCACCAAGATTGCCAAGACCTACAGAACGTAAGTGGGTGTGTATTTATGTGTGCTCAATGCTCCTAGTCACGTTCATTTCTGAGGTGGTAAAAAAACAAAGAAGTGAGGATAAGAGAAAGGAGACTATGACATCGACGAGCAGGTGCACAGAAAAACATGGAAACAACAGAAACAATGTCCAGTGGTCTAGTATGGGGTGCAACAGCAACAACGTTGACATCAACAAATCATGAACTTGACTGGCGGGAACACAAAGAGAGGGAAGACAGCATGGTTGCACAAGTCGTGCAAACCAATGTTCCCAAAAAGAAATTCTCTGCTCTCTACCGTTGGCCTTTTAGCCAACCCCCGCTCATTTTCTCACACTAGTAAATAGTCGTGGGACAATAAGAGGCAAAAGTTTTTCTCTTTTGTTGTTGCCCCATGTACACATAGTTGTGTGACACCATGCTTGCGCACCTTGTTTTTTCTGTCAGGGAGTCACAGTGGAACCCATCGACTAACGCAGTTCATTTTCTCTTATCTGATGCAATATCCACCGTCCTGTAGTGGCATGCCCATCCCTCGTATCGAGTACACCAAGGAGGAGAATGAGACCTGGGGTGCTGTCTTCAACAAGCTGACTACCATGTTCCCCACCCATGCCTGCCGTGAGCACCAATACGTCTTCCCCTTGCTGGTCCAGAACTGCCACTACGGTCCAGATGCTATTCCCCAGCTCGAAGACGTCTCGCGCTTCCTCAAAGACTGCACAGGCTTTACCCTGCGTCCCGTCATGGGTCTTTTGACATCGCGTGATTTCCTCAACGGCCTTGCCTTCCGTGTATTCCACTCCACACAGTACATCCGCCACCACTCCAAGCCCCTTTACACACCAGAGCCCGATGTTTGCCACGAGCTGCTCGGTCACGTCCCTCTCTTCGCTAACCCAGACTTTGCCGACTTTTCACAGGAGATTGGTCTGGCTTCGCTAGGTGCTTCAGATGAGGATATTGAGCGGTTGGCAACCATTTACTGGTTCACAGTCGAGTTTGGAATTTGCCGTCAGGGTGATAAGATTCGTGCATATGGTGCTGGTTTGTTGTCGTCATTTGGTGAGCTTGAATACTGCCTGTCAGGCAAGCCCGAGCTGCGCCCATTCGAGCCGGCCAAGGTGGCCCAGCAAAAGTACCCCATCACTGAATACCAGCCCGTCTACTTCGTCGCCGAGTCGTTCAAGGATGCCCAGATGCGTGTGCGCGAGTTTGCCAACTCGCTCAACCGCCCCTTCTCTGTCCGCTACAACGCCTACACAGAATCGATTGAGATCCTCGACTCGAAGGACAAGGTCATCCGCTATGCCCAGAGCATTAAGACAGATATGCTCACGCTGGTGGATGCTTTGGAGAAGTTGCACTAAAGAGTGGGCCACACCTCTCTATTATTCCCGCTGTCTTGTGTGAATAGCATTCAAGAGCCATACCTTTTTGCGTGAGGCTAAAAATGACGACTTTGCTATCCCAACTCCACTTTATATCTCCCTTCACTCTGCATTGTAGTTATATATTCCTCCACATTGTACATTTTTGAATCCGCATACAACACTCATACGCAAGTCGTCGTTTTGTTTGCTCTTTTCATCCAATGCGTGAATAAAAGTGTTCCCAAACAAACAAAAAAAAAACGTCCTACTTGAGCCAATTTTAGTCAAATTTTGATTGAATATGGAATGGAGGTGGTGTGGAAGGGAGAAATGGAGATGGCGAGGATTTTTATTTTATTTTTTTTTCACCGCCAACCATTGGAGGTGGAGGGCTATGTTTCTTCATCTTGACTACTGTTATCACTGTCGATGTCAGACAACAATGAATCACCATCAACATCATCATCGTCTGCATCGTCTTCGTCCAATAGACGCAACAACTTGGTCATAAAGCCGGTCTGTGCAAACCGATCACCAGCATAGTCCATGTCATACCACCAATTGACGGCGATACATTTGTCCTCCTTGAGATCGCCCACCTGCTCGACCTGATGATACCACATTGCTGGCAGGTACAGCAATTCACCAGGGTTAAGCACTACTCGGAATGGACGACAGTGTTTGAACCGCGGGTACCGCTCGAGGAATGTTGCCCGATCGGTAGGTGTAGGATGTTTTGGGGCGTTGTCCGTGGTACGTCCGTCAGCGCTGTATGGACTCACTTCACCGTGGTGTCCAAGATAGTCGGCTGGGTTAAGCTCGATCCACTTGGTACGAGTAGGTGGATCCAATGGCTGCAGACTGAGCGAAGAAGAAGAAGAAGGGGACGATACGTTGTCGTTATCGACATATACGGCTGCTGTGTACTTCTTTTCATGCAGACAAAACTGTTCTGTTGGCGGAATGAGGGTAAAGATTTTCTTGCCCGTGATGACTGCATAAATATTTTCATAGTGATCTTGATATAATTCCATTCAAAAAAAAACGACAAACTTCATTAGAACGTCGCTGCCTAACAATCGTATCTACGACATACATATACATAAAAAAGTCTTTTGCTATTCTGTTCTTTTTCATGCGCTCCTTACCTTTGTGAAGCGAGGTGGTGCTTCGAGCATCACCGTACCAAAAGTTGACGGCATCTGGCACCCGTCCAAGAGCTTCGCTCGCAAATTCAATTTCGTCCGGCACGTCCTGCATCAGCTCTTCATACTCGGTCGTCAAGTTTCCGTTCTGAAGCTGGATATACTGTACCACTTTCTCCGACATGCCTTCAGTGGGTTCATGATCACTCTGCTGCTGCTTCTGGCCAACACTCATGCCCTTCAGAAACTCTGTAAATGTCATTTTGCGCTCACACGGCATGACAAAGAACTCTCCGTCCTTGACAGCATCTGCCCATCCATCTGGTGTGCATGCCACGGTGATCTGCTTGTCACCAAGCTTACTCGTCAGATAGTCATTGTCCCACTTGTCAAATGCTGGCCATTGCCACTGCTGCTGTTTGGTTGCCGCACCTGATTTTTCTTCTTCAGTAGCCTCTTCCTCCTCCTCCTCATCGCCATAGAGATTGTGCTTCGTCGGAAGCTGGACGATCACTGGCCGGTTAGCTGCTACATAACGATGGAACTCAAGAGCAGTTGGGACTGGTATCCGCTCGATCGTCGCTGGATTTAATTCTATCGCAGTTGTCCCCCCAAAACCATGAGGTTGGGTTGCAGAGTAGAACAGTGGAAAAGCAAGCTTCCTGATTAGGGGGTTTTCTCATCATTGATCAATGCATTCAAGTGTTGCCCATCGAGCTGGAAAATTGATTATGGCGTGTCACACCTTGGGTCTCCTTGATTAATGAAATGATTGCCCTTTCAACACTCGTCTTGTCCATGGTCAGTTAATGAACAAATGTTAAGAAGCAACGGAAGCTTAAAAAATAAAGGTGATTAAATTTTGGGGATGCACAAGTATTTTTCTACCCATAGGCAGGCACAAAAAATCACTGAAAGAGCGCATTAATGCTGTGCTGCCTAACAAACTTGCAAGAACGACAGCTCTTTGCCTCTCAGGTTGGCACGACTCGATAAATCAATGCCAAATCTACAATGGGTCTTCTCGCCGTCATATTGGAGTCCACTTAAAGAAATATATCAAATATGATATATAGTAGTACCAAATAACCTAGGTTGATGTTGTTTACCAAATGTTAAACGCGAGAGATCGAGTTCAATACCATCAACACTTACCATTTTTCACTGTTATTAAACCCGAGTGCACATCTTGGATAAGATATGACATTCAACATGCTCAACCAGAGTTGACAATAAATCCAAAAAGAGGCGGAATATACAGTCATAGTATTAGAGACAAGGTCAATAACAAATAAATATGATCATTACTGCATGGCTGGGCTTCTCAGCCATCAACCATGTGAACATACTCCATTGTGGCCCGTGGTTTAAGTCTTTTATACAGAGATCACAGGAATACTAGATAGTACCAATCTATCTGCATCACGTCATATTCCTAGCGATTCAGGCCTGGTTAACAATTAGTTAACTTATTAATAGTTAGAATGATGAACGTAAAAAAGTGGCAAATCCGCATAATATCCGTAAAATACAGCTACCACGTCGCAGAGAGTATATCTTGACACTGACTTCAGTAGCAGTCTAGGCTCGAAGCCAGTCCAAATTTCGTTGTGTACACAAAGGGGTCTTAACCCAGCCTCTTTGCATAGAATGTATTTTATGTAAAGGGTCTAGATTACAGAGCCGGGAGACAAATGGGAGAGAGTGCATCTGATCTCCTTTTTTCAGTGGTGCATCTCTATGCAATCCTCAATGACCCAGCCCGTATGCAAAGGTCTATGTGTACACACGTTGGAATTTTGGACTAGAGGCAGGGGATAGGTCCTTAAGGTTACTTGAAAACATGAGGAGGATTACGCGTTCTCCTTCTGTCACTGAAAGCATCTGACAACAGAAGCAAAAGGCCGCAGCGTACCCCTCCCTGTGTCTTCAAGCCACCCTAAGGGTTTACTTTCCTTTTCCCAGATCATTCTATTCAACGAGTGTACACAGCGAATTTGGGCTGGTTTCAAGTCTGGTAAAAGCCGTAGAGGAGCGGAATCCAATCCACGAACACACCATTATCCTGTATA